>NCQT01145822.1:31818-43677 GCA_002740465.1 Stenocereus thurberi | reverse complement strand
TATATATACACACACACACATATTTATATATATGTGCACACACCCGCACCCACACATATTTATATATATATATTAGTGGTGAATAGTACGGCCCGTGGTCGTCCTGCCCATTGACCTAGAAAAATTCAAGGACAAAGCCAACCAAGGACCATCCGCGGTATTTGCCACGATCCATGGTTGTCTGGTTTTCCACGGGTCAAGGGTTTTCTTCCCCTTTGACTCGATTTCTTCCGGCGTCTTCTTCTTCTTTCTACTCTCTCTCTCTAAAACCTCCATTAACAACCTTTGTTTCACGTTCACACTTTCACCAATTCCACTTAAATTTCCTCCATTTTCTTCCATTTTCTTCATCTTAACTCCAAATTTGTTTCGATTCTTCCTTTTCTACTCTTATTTCTTCCACATTCTTCATCTCCATAACCCACATTTTCTACGCCATATTTCCATCTTATCTTCTTCCAAAATATTCATTTTTCTTCCTCAGTTCCTTCCCCATTACCCTTTATTTGCCCAAAATTCTCCATTTTCTCTTCCTTTCATGTAGTTCACCATCATTAAGGTTTCATTCCAAATAAAACTACCCACAGTCCACGTTCATGGGACCAAAGAAGCAAACTCGAACTACTCAAGCAGCGGGGACATTAGGTCAAGAGCCCCAGTGGGCTTCCCGAGAATCAACCAATGCACAAAATCAAGGTAACCCTCCTAATCCTCTCAGTTTAACTAATCCTGAGAATATTTTTAGATAAATGCGTTGAGTAGTATGATTATTGTGGCTACTCAACATTTGGATGAGGATTTGTTGACTAGCTTAGGATTGCTTGATGATATACATTGGTCATTTGCTCGTGGGGATATGGGTAAATTCTTAGAGACACGGGGCCACACATATGGGGACCTTACTCTTGAATTCTTGAGTACTTTGCATATGAAAGTCACTAGTGGTCCTCGATGTCAACAGAGCTATATATCATTTTATCTAAATAGGGAATTCTATGAGTTGAGTTTAAGTATTTTAAATAGTATCTTCGATTTTTTACCTTGTTTGGATTTAGACCGTCATCATGTGCCTAAAGAGTTTTATCCCAATGCTTTTTGGTATACAACAACTGGGAATGACTAATATGATGCTAGTCACCATAAACATACAATTATTAGAAATCCCTGTATTTGAGTTGCACAACATGTACTTGCATGTGGATTGTTTGTTAGGGAGAATAGTTTGAATGTACCTCGTCTGTCTGAGTTGTATTTCTTACATAACATGTTGCTAGTGATAGATAGTGAGTCTGGTTCTTTCTTTGCCAATTAATTGTTGAGTGCAGCTATTAGTTCCGCTATGAGGAGAGTGATTGGAGGTCTTATTACCCCTACAGCTCGATCGATTGGTATTGAACCTAACCCTAACGATTGAGTGTCTGGGTATGAGAGGTTAGCATTGGCAGCCTTTGCGCAGATGAAATTTTGTAGGTTGGAGGGTGGTCGAATGTGTTGGGTTAACCCCGGAAACAGGTTTATGACTCTTGTAAATGTTGACTAGACTACTTTTTTGAACCTAAATAACCTTTCTTTCATGCCTGGTGATGAGGAGTTGGTTCATCGTGGGCTCCTCCTCATCCCTTACCCCATCTAGGCATTTCTAGTTCAACCTTTCTCCTTCTAGTACTTCACTAATATACAGGCCATCATACAATCCATCCAAGAGGAGCAAGTTTCTTGAAGGGCTTATGTCCAATCTGAGCATGCCACCCTCTGTGACTTTGTTAAGGATCGACATGATGAGTTTCGTAGGATGATTGCTCCCTAAAATGAATATTTCCAAGACTTTAGGGCTCGTATTGAAACTTGGCGTGATCGGCATCTATCTCAGTCCCGCCCTCCTTCTTCTCTACCTCTTTCTCCTTTCTAGTTCTTTTTTCCCTTTGCCCCAGTTTATCTTGTGCTTTGAATTGAGAACAATGCTTTGTCCAAGCATGGGGTAGTTAGTTCGTTTATGAGTTTGTTTGTAAGTATGTGGATGTTGTGAATAGTTTGCATTAAACTATGCATTTAGGGGTAGTTAAAGTATTTTTAGTTGACATTTAGATTTCTTTTTATTTTAGGTATCTTTTCATAGCTTTTGCTTTATATAGGCATTATAAATTCTTGTTAGGAGCGTCTAGGGTTAGTTTTTGGATATTAGGTTTATCATGCATCTCGAAAAAAACAAAAAAAGGAGAAAAATCCTTTTATGATGAAGTGTTTAGACTAGGTAGTTGTCGTTGGCTTAAATTTGACCCTTTAGTTATGCCCATTTGTGAATAACAGTGTTCGAT
Source organism: Stenocereus thurberi (assembly GCA_002740465.1). Taxonomy (NCBI): domain Eukaryota; kingdom Viridiplantae; phylum Streptophyta; class Magnoliopsida; order Caryophyllales; family Cactaceae; genus Stenocereus; species Stenocereus thurberi. Next base: position 41,362 of record NCQT01145822.1, on the reverse strand, counting down.
TATGAGTTTTTAAAATGTGCTTCTTGATTTGACCATAATGTGGAATATGAACTGATTGCCCAATAACTCTTTGCATGAATATTTAGCATGTGAGATTCAATGAGCTAGTTGTACTCTGCTTGTTGTGCTGTGAGGTTTTGAGCTTGAATACACTTATTCATCAATTTTAGTCGCTTATTCCTTTTCGCGTATGACTCTTCCTAGATTCTAAATCTCTAAGACTTGCCTTGACTCTTGTTTAAGATCACAATTAGCATGCATATTCAGGCAACATATTGAGGTATTCATTGGATTAATATGCTATATTGACCAAATAGCCACTCTTGTTATGCATGATTTACCCCTTGCTACCCTCTTCAAGCCATGACATTATTTATTGATGTAAATCTCTAATACAGCCCTTAGCCAAATACGTATCTTACCTTGTTTAACCCAGACTATAGAGTTCTATTTCTTGATTTGGAGTGGTTTGTGGGTGATGATATGACGCATGGTTTGCTTGGATGTAATAAGGGATTTGTAAGTTCCATGCACGGATTCCCTTCGTCGTAATTGGGTTGGTTATTGTGATTTGATTAAGAAAAGTTAAAAGATACTTAATGTTCTCTGCCATAATCATTCTCTATGAAAAGAAAGACACCAAAAAAAATTGACAAAATGAAAAAAATGAAAAAAAAATGTGAGATAAAAATTTTGGCATTGATATTGGATTGGATTATTTGAACACTTTCTCTCATTTTGAACATACTAAGAGGATTTGTTTGTATCTTCGATATGTGTTAATTTAAGGAGTTTTGTGGAAAATTAAGGAGCGATAATTTTGCTCTTAGTCTTTGGCTTTTTGCTCCACAATTCCAAAATATTTGTTCCCACTCTATACTTTACCAATATCCTCATTACAGCTTCATTTAACTCCTCATGAATGCATAGTGTGCTTTGCATTCTAGTGATGGCAAATTAGAGAGTCTTAACATGCTTATGGTAAATTTGATACTTTGGAATGAGATTCGAGTGAACCAAGTTACACTTTGAAACACGAGTAATGAGTGCTTCATTACTAAAGTGAGGTTTCATGAGTTCTTCTAGCTCAACCCAGTCCATGTGCCAATATAAGTATTTAAGTTGATTTGAGTGATTGATATAAGAGCTTGTTTGGTTAGAGGAAAAGGAATGGAGCTTTATGATACCTTTAGGTATCAAGTTTCCATACTCATTGTTTAGTTGAGTCTTCAAGGGTGTGGGGATTGATACCCAAGGGTTTCAAGTTCCCCTATTTGAGTGGGACTTGCTTTCCTCTATTTTGGGAGGGTTTCAAGTCCCACTGCCACTTTTAATTAAAAAAGAAAAAATAATAAGAATTGTTTAATATCTATCAACAACAATGTTCCCTCACCAGAAGAAGACACCAGGGACTTATCAAAAGAAACGAGGTTGCTGGAATCACACGCGTCAAGGAAGAAGACACTGTCGGCAACCATTAGAAGTGCACCGACAACCACCAATCCCCCAATCCCAAACCCTAGATCGACCTTGAGAGAATGAGTAGTGGATAAAGGTGGAGGAGAAAGATGGTGTTGGATGACGAAAGCCAAGTTAGTAGCCCAAGATCGAGATGTTGGTGATGAGGATCTTGCCGAGATCTACTTAAGAGAATGAGTAGAGGAAAGAGTGGAGTGTTAAGATTTGTGGGCGATAGCATCGATCGTTCACCTGGGAGAGAGAACGTGTTGGGTGCTCGCTGGAGAAGAAGAAAGCACCAAAATTTCGCCAGATAGAGAGAAGAAGCAGTTAAAATTTGGTTGTTTGAAAGGAGAAAATAAAAAAGGAGTGAGAAAGAAGTAGAATGTAAGGTTTTTAGATTAAAAATATTAACATTGATATTTAAAAAAAAAAAAAATTTGATTCCATTCCTTTATTAAACCAAACACATGATTTCAAAGAATCAAATTCCATTCCATTCCATTTATATTTCAAATCCCATTCTATTCCATTTTACTCCAAGTGAACCAAACGGGCCCAATGTTTTTTGTAATAGTTTTGATTTTATGATTGCTTAGAGACAAGCAAAGGTCCAAGCATGGGGGAGTTTGATAAATGCTTAAAGATTATATCATTTCTTGGTCATTTTGTTGCATTTTTAGGGAATTCATGACTTTCATGTTATAATTTATACCCCAAATACCCGTTTTACGCTTGGTTATGATTCTTTGATGCTTTTTGCAGGTTTCAAGACCTTTTTGACCTGGTATTGACCCTCAAATGATGAGGTTTTCACTCACCATAGATGCCCCCTAGCCTTTATGCCCATGGAGAGGAGGAAGAATGACAAATAACCGAGACAGAGGTCTTCCCGGACAATCCGTGGTGAAGGCCACGGTCCGTGGTAGGCCTGAAATAGCTGGAACCTTTTATTTTCCTTAGGTTTATGGTTGAGAATGCTTGGTGGTTACTATATCAGGGTGTGTTCAACTGCAAGAAAGAAGAACCTAGCCATTATATATGAAATATCTCTAAAATAGTCTTGTATTCTTAATCATTTTGGGGTAAGAAGAGGATCGGAAGGAAGGCAATTTGCAAGTTGAAGGCCTTGAACATTGAAGGATCAATAAGAACTCCGTTGTTGCTAAGCAATTTCTTCTTCCTTACTCATTGAACTCTATTGGAATTGTTCTAGTTTGTTTTGATGTCTTAGTTAAACTTCTTTTTTAGTTTAATAAACATGAGTGAGTATTTTGCATTTAATCTAAGAGTTTGTTAGCCAAACACTGAAATTAGATCCTTAATTTTATCAATATTTACTTAATCGATTTGGATTATTTTAATCTTTCTTGTATTGTGAATGTTGTGAGTGACTTAGGCCAAAATTACTTGTAAATTATTAAATAGTATGGTGAAGTACTGGAAGCAGACATCTGCCATTGGATCGACAAGATTACACTTAACATAATAATTTTTGAGAGAAAATTACATGTTGAGAGGAAATTGATAATTTATATCCTTAATTTGGATTATTTCAAGAACCTTTGAAAGAACAACAATATCATTAGTCTAAGCAATTCAGTTTATTTCGAAAGCAAGAATTGAATTATTGATGATTGTTATCCTTTGATTCATCCAAACTAGAGTAAAGCATGAACTTAATTTATCAGATCTAATCAATTGTTGGTAAAACAAATTCCTAGGCATTTTTAATTGATAGGAGTCCTATATCAGTAATTAGCATTTCATCTAGCAATTAGTTAGTTTTAGAGAAGATTCCAAGTCAATTTCTATTTTGCTTAGCATTTTAGATGGATAAACTTGATAGATTGCATTGCTCTCTAAGGAACGATATTTTAATCTAGACTACAACACCCATGCGCTTGTGGGTTGTGTCAAGAAGGAAGGATTCTCTGATTCCCTAGCAAGATAAAGGGCAAATGGTGTGCACATGGTGAATCAACCTTCAAGTGAGACTGATCATTAGGAACCTCCAACCCACATATAGGCAGTACCAACAGTTCACGCCATTTGAAAATTTCACCACACTGAGGAATGTACTCATGCAGGTGATGGAAGAGTTATCTATGGAAGCACCTGGGATGACTAGTAGCAACTAGAAAGGAAATAGCCAAACCAAGGATAGAAAGGCTAGCAATTACATGGAAGTGCATGCAATAAATCATTTTACTTAAAATACCCCCTATAGGGATCACCTACACTCAGGCTCTGGGGTGACCTTTGGCCAAAGGGAAAATTGATCTCCCCAAGGTCAAGCTAGAAATTAAGGCTCTTAGGCAGTCCAAATTTTTTGATCCGACCAAGTACTGTAAGTAGTACATGGCATGACACAGAAAATTGTTGAATCTTTAAAAATAGGCTAGAAATGATGTTCAAGTTAGGATAACTCCTGTTGCCTAAAATTGCCCGAAAACCCAATAAAGACAAAATCCCACTAGGAGAACACAAAAGCATCTTTGATATCGATGACCAAGAAGAGGAATGGTTTGTGCTCATACAAAGCACTCATGGTCCAAAGCTAAAGATAAGCATGTCTACATAATATATGAGGTCCACAGCCTATGGGAAAGTGATGAAGGCAACATATGTGAAACCTAGGGAGGTTATCTTCCTACGGAGGCAAGCGATGATGATTTCTAGGGCAAAATTGAAAAAACGGCTTATGCAAAGAAGACAAAAAGAGGGGTCCAACACCTCATAAATGCTAGGCGACACCAAGCCAAAAAGGGACCATAACAGGCCTTAGAAAAGGAAAAGGGAACGCTAGTTCAAGAAGAAGATTTGGTGCTAAAGCAATTGAAGAAACTCAAAGTTGAAGTAATTATCTGGCAACTTATAGTAGCTTCTCAAAAGCGCAGATAGCTCTTAGTAGATGAACGAAACAAGATGAACTTGACCCCTGAAGCTCTCCTACCAGGAGGTTTGGTGCATCTCAACCCGTGTACCTTATTGTGATATGCCTTCACCTATGAAAGTCTATACTTGGAGGACTGTTAAAAGACTGGGAATCAAGGAAGATCAACTCTTAGCACCATCAACTCATCTAAGAGCATACGACAACTCAAAAGGACTAGCGTTGGGCACTATTCTCCTCCCCATTAATGTTGTCCCTATTGAAAGGAATGCAGAATTCCAAGTTCTGGATATTCTAACTACCTTTAACTTATTCCTGGGAAGACCAGGTAGTTTTGTATACCTTGCACTAGAAAGTGAAAATGCTGATAAAAGGGCTTGTGGTTAGTATAGAGGGGATAACTTATGTGCTACGATCACTAACAACGAGCTAATTATAGAAATAAAGCATAATCACGATGACAAGGAACTCTATAACTTTGAAATGGTGGCAGTCTTAAGGAAGGACTAAGCTCCTTTTAACTTTGATCCCTATTTGAATTTAAGTGTGAATGCTATCCTTTAAAAATGGGTACACTTCCTAAGAATAGTCGTGGGACAAAGAGCACAAGGATAAACTTCTTTTCCATTAACTCAGAAGAAGGATTACACATTCGAGTTACGGTATCATCCTACTCCTAAAGAAGTGACTAAGGTCAAGTAAGAAGCCCAAGCTCAAAAAGCTACTACTAGGAAAGGGTACCAAAAGCACTACACTATAAGGCCCTATCCCCACACCCCTAATGGACAGGTCCTATGTGAGGGAGATATTTTTCTTTTCTATGGCTTCCCTGAGCCTCGCTACTTAGAAAAGAAGGGAATCTTAGCACCTAGGTTAGAATTATTCAATGACTACAAGCTTTTGGTGAAAGAGGCACTTACTACCGTAAGAGGAGATCTGTCGACTCAAGATTAGATCATCCTAGTTGCAAGCAACATCGTTGGGATCTTATTCGTGTAATATTATAGGAAGAAAGAAGACTCCACTGCTAATTTGTCCCTTGCCATGTCTAACACTGGCTTCAACCCTACAAGCTTCATCACTAAGGATAACACTGAAGGCTACAAGCAAGTGACTTAGACAATTGAAGGGGAAAGAAAAGTGTTCACCATAGCTATAAGGGGTAGTTTAGGAAAGCCTAGGATAGAGTTTAAGGGTCAGTCTTTAGTTTCTATTTCCTGAAACTCTACATCAGATGTACTTGTTTCTAATTTCAACAAGATGAACTCTTCTGCTTATGACTCGTCTCCTTTTTCTCCTTTTCCATGCTTTTCCGCTTATAATGAAAATAAAAATTTAACTCCAAAAGATCTAATTAAAGTAGTGGAAGACCATGAAAATCAAACTTCCATAATTAAAGATACAATACTAATAAACTTCGAGATTGCTGAGTAACCCTGAGAACTTAAACTAGGAAAATCACTAACTTCAGAGTAGCAAGAGAGTCTCACCTTACTTCTAGGGAAATTAATAGATGTTTTTGCTAGACCTGGCAAATGGGTCATTCCGGTTGGATTCAAGTCGGGTCTTAGTTCGGTTTGCATCATTTTATGGTGAACATATATGTATATATATATATATAGACACACACACAAACACACATACATATACATATATATATATATACATATACGTATACATATAGATATATATATTTACATACACACACACACACACACACAAAAGTTATATATATATACACATATATATAATTGGTGAAAAATTATATGGGGTTAATTCTAAATTTACTAAAAAAGTTAGTAAATTACAATACAAGTATACAGCTCAAACCTAAGCCTATATCAAATACATTGTGCAATTATCCAAATTATGAAGTGTCGTTAAGTCAAGTTTCAATCATTTCAATTGAGTTCATGCGATGACAAAATAAGTGCACCAACCTAACGTAAATCACTTGTCAATGGTCTGATTTGTAAGCCCCAATACCAAAATATGCCTTGAAAAATGAAAAAAAAAGAAAGAAAATAACAAAATTTTTATTTAGACCTCAGTGTTGGTTTATAACTTCACGTTCTTTATATTTGGAGTTGGTAAATAAAAACAGGTTAGTTCAAGTTGACATTTTTAGCAATCGAATCAATGTTCTTTGACAGCTCGTTAAGTGATCGCATATCAAAATTCAAAGATTTGTCGTTGTGAGATTAACAACTTGATCTACTCATGTACATTTGCTCAATGAGTCAAAACTAAAAAGTAACGGCAATATATGAGTATGTGTTAATTAGCATTACATTTATGTAATTATAAATGTTTGTTATCAAAACTCGAGACTTAGAGTTTAATTGTCCAAAATTCAAATAAGTCACATTATTATGAGATCATATGCAATGATACATTCTTGAATATGATTTTGTAAAATTAAATATGTTATGAAGATGATTTAGAATCGTAGATCAGTAGTGTAAAATTTTTGACAGTAGTCACCGAATGATACTATAAATTTATAGTTATCGCATGCATTGCATTAAGTCATTCAGTGAATCAAATAGTAAAATAGGATTGCTAGATCCTAAAAAGTTTAATAAATTATTAATTATATTTATCTTTTCTTAACTCCTGTGGTGAGAAAATATTTTTTCTCTTATATTTTTACTACAGATCTATCAAATTAAAAACTTAAAACTATGAACTGTTTTATTTTTTCCTCTTAAGTTTTTAGTTGATTTCATTTGTAAAAATTCCCTCTTAAGTTGTTTTTCTTTTCCCACCTAAACTTAACTAACTGAGTTTGAAAATTTTAAAATTCCCCTAAAAGAGAAGAGACTAAAACCCCCAAAAAAGTTACTACTTATTCAGGTACAATTGAGTCAGGTCAGAATTAGATCAGTTTTAATTTGGGCACGGTTGGTTCGGATTCGGGTTGTCTATTTTCGGTTCACTTCGAGTCGAGTGACTACGGATCAGGTTTGTATTGGGTCAGGTCATTTCGGTCATGCTACAATTCGGATTTCATTCGGTTATGGATCGGTTTACTTTGGGTGTTCGGGTTCAAATCGGTTTATTCCATCTCAGGTGTCGGTTTGAGTATGGATCCAGGTCGTTCGGTTCAGATTTTGGGTCTCGGGTCAGTTTTGCTAGGTCTAGTCTTTGCATGATCCTACAAAGACATGCCAGACATAGATGGAGATATTACTGAGCGTAAAATTCCTCTCTATCTGAATGTTAATTCGGTAAGGACCAACGATCATGGGGTACCTATCCCGGGTCACCATCCCCTATGAATGGTCGGACTTTTTTGTTGGATATTTATTTTTTTATTTCAAAACTGGTTATCAATAGTTCTTTCCTTTTTTATAGAAATCTGAATCTTGGCATATCAATGAGAACTGAACTTGGATCTTGATCCAGGAACCCGACCGAGTTCGTGAGCCACAATCAGGCCCAGTTGCCTGGTCTGATCCTTGGTAGTGGCTACTGCTTGATCTCGGAATAGGATAACTAGCCAGATCCAGGAACCCGACAGTTATACTGTCTTAGATAAGAAGTTTCTGCCTAAAAATAAAATAAAAATAAAATAAATGTAAAAAGATGAAAGCAATGACATTAATCGGTAGAGTCGCCAGTGAGTTTTAGGAAATACTTAAACACCAAGATTACTTTTCAAAGCGAACCATAAACTGATAGGGACAATCAAAGGTTTTCGAAAAGGGCTCGAGTAATCCATAATGTAGGGACCATCGTTAACTTCATAGGCTCAAACAAAAGATCTAGATTCAGGGGTGATGATGCAGTGATATGATAGAGTGCATCACATCACCTCCTGTCATCATTGACAGCCTCTAGTATTCAATATGAAAAATCAAATCTTAATTACACTATCACAAAATCATGTAGAAAATTACTGTAAGTCACATTAAATAATCTGCAATGGTGTAACTTTTAGTCCAAAATAGGATAAATAATTACAATGTGCGGGGAACTACCTAAAGATTATATCTTTGGCAATTTGAGATCAAAATCATAAAGACAAACAAAGTAGAAGAATACAGGGAGGATAGAGATTACTCTCTTAGGATAACCGATCTGATTTACATGGTTCCCAACAAACTGACACCTTTTGGTTAATTTGAATCTCTCTCTCAATGCTCTCAGTTTGTCACTCAAGCTGGTGTTTCTCTAATTTCTGGAATTATTTTACTAGAAATCTCTCGTTATTTTCAATTCTCCCATAATGCCAGTTTCTTAATGTCTAATTGATGCTAATTTTTTGATGCCTCTAACCCTAGGGGGTAGTCCCCTTTTATAGTAGTTGAGGGGATAGTCTGAATCGGTTTAGAGAAAGGAGACCTAATCATAATTCCATTAGGGTTAATCTAAACGAGTGAATTAATTTGGATGGTGTTTTAATTAAATAAATGCAACTTCAGACATAAAAGGAATCAAAGAGGGGAAAAATTAAGGTGCTTGATTGGTTCCCTATTAAGGAACTCAGCCCGGTTCTTGGTGGGATCAGGCAAGACCGGGTTTTCTGAGCCAGGCTGGGTCGTAACTATTTTGGCTATAACTTTTTCATTCGACCTCTATTTTGAGTGATTTTTTTTTTCTGAAAGGTTATTGAGTCTATTTTCTAAAAATACTAATGTCATGATTCTTGGATAAGTGATGGAATACAATATAAGCACAGTAATGGATATATATAATTTTCAGCACAAGCCGGAATATTTAATTTATATCTTTTCCGTTGCTTATCGAGATTTAGTGCACAATATATCATTAGAAAGCTTATTCAATGAAAAATATTATATTTAAACTCAACAATTTTATGCTTCCTAGAATGGATCTTAACTGGACGTCGAACACTATAACTTTGGGCCTATTTGAGCCTTTTGGGCTCATTTTGTTTTTCCTTCTTTGTTTTTCTTTCAGATTCAGATAAAGGATTACTCTACTGGGCCCCGAAGTAAACAAGTTGGGGTATAATTTACGTCATTGGGCAATTAAAAATGAGATGTCATTTTTTAGGCGTCTACAATTAGCCCCCACTTTGCCCAAGTCGGAGCAAGGTGTAGGTCAACGTACATTTCTTCTTTTGTAGTTGGTTGTTTGGCAGTAATGATGTAGTAACCTAGCCGATAAGGGTCTTGAGATACAATGCCCACTAACTTTCATTGTGATGATGGATGATGATGT
>NCQT01145789.1:51786-61840 GCA_002740465.1 Stenocereus thurberi | reverse complement strand
CGGCTGACTCACTAGCATGCTATTTGACAGGACTTGCTAGGATAAGGGTGATTCACTAAGCGTTTGTCGAAAACAAAACATGAAAGAATTTCTAACTGTGAGCTGAAGCTCAGTACATGTATTCTTGTATTGTTAAATGATTATTGTATAAATTGATTGGGCGCCCGCTTTGCAATTTATTTTAAGTCAAAACAGTGAATGAATGAATGTAAACTGCATTGCTGGTTATTATCTGATAGTGAACCCTTGATACTGTTACCATCTATGGATAGGTGTACACTTACCAAGGCGATCGAGGGCCTGGCCTAAACCCGTGCGGGTAACTGGAGGGCGAATGCCCTATAGATGATAACTGGCAAGGTTACTGATTAAGTATCACTATGTAACTGATTCATTGATGTACTTACTAAAATACTATAATTTTGATAAATATATGCTGATTTCTAAAGATGCATGCAATGAATGTACCAGAAGTCTTTAAAATGCAATATCACTTGATAACACTTATATACAATGCGAATCAATAGACTAGGCCCGGTTTTGCTTGAAAAATATAGTTGTAAATATATGGAGCTAGTAAACTACATTCGTTCCCATAATTTATAACTCTAGCAGAAAATTGATAATCAAAAGGCATTTGTAACACAAGTAATTCAATATAAGACGAGCTGCACTAACATGATTCGAAAACCAAATGAATTAAGGCAATTTAACTCAAGGTAAAATAGTGTGTAGCAAAATTGATCAAAACAGAATAATTGGGATTATAAATGGAAGGCTTTAGTGGTTACAAATGGAATATAGTTTTTTTGATATTTCTGAGATAGGTAATAAAGGTTTGAGGCCAAGAGGAATGTAATGTATCACAACCACTAGGCTCGATAACCAGTGTTCTTGGGTCTTAATTCCCCCTATTTCTCAAATTTCATTCTTATACCCATTTAACTTGTTGAACTGTCTAAACTTTGCATTTTCTTTGTAATAGCCATAATTATTTAGAAACATTTTATTAAGCTCCCACGTTACTAGTTCACCATCTTACAATATTTTGATACCCTTTCAAGGTTCACCTTAGAACATTCATATCTTTCACTCTCGACCTCAAATTGAGACCTAAAATCCTAATATGAAAGGCCTAAGAAATCCTGCAACACTTTCCCTCACAGTGCAAAACCTAACTTCTAAAACACGGTTCTTAAAATTGGGCTTAATCGCAACTGTGCACAGCTAGGGTCTATCCTGCGCAGTCTTAGTAAAAAAAACATAACGTTTTCCACAAAACCTGGAATGAGGTAAGTCAAAAGGCATTTAGAAGATAACTCATTGTTCTATCTACCCGCTAAAAATCATAATTTTGTGACTGCCAAGATAGTACCAGCTTGTTCGTAAATAGCTATTTCTAGTCTGTTCACAGCCCATGTTTTCACCCCTTATTTTCCACATGATTTCCCTTTAAAATCAGTCCTTAAGATCAATAAACAATTCTTGGTTCTTCTCATCATCTTACATAACCATTTTACCTCAAAATAATTCATAATTATCTTTACGTATGTCCTTTAGTTTCGGACTTTACAAAATCACTCCAAACACACCCATAACCACTTTTTCTTGCATAAATAAACAAATAAACCACTTTTAAATCAATTAGGGAATTTCCATAATTCACCCCTTCATGCAAAAATCCCACCAAGCCAATTTTTTTCAAGTTAAAACACATCCAAGGTTCATTTTACACCCAGGTTTGCACAAATAACATGCTTGATGCGAATAATAATCCCAACCATGAATAATCACCAAATCCTAGCTTATGTCCAACATAAAACATTGGTATCTCATCTCAAGATCACCAAACGCACCGTTATCATCATCAATAGGTTAAAAGATTGTCAAATCAAAGATAAAACAATCAAAATCCAACACCTTAACTTAAGCTTGCATGATCATGGACACCCCTCAACCCTAGCATGCTTCCAGCTTGTCCAATCAATTAAAAACATCAAAATAACCCTTTATTCTACCAATCCAACATGATCAACATCCAAAACAAACATAAACAAGAATCAAAACCAAAAATCAACAAGATAGAGTCAGGGTTTACTCACTTTGAACTAGAAAAAGGAGGAGAGAAAAAGAGGAGTGTTGCTTGCTTGCTTAATATTTTGAGTCTTTTACTTGGATGAAAATGATCTAGGTTTTTCTTTGTTGAGTTTATATCTAGCAAAAGTAGCTTAAGCCAATGAAAATCAAACACATTCAATGGTATTTAGTCAAGTAAAATATTACAAGATACTCTGTATAAGTAATGTTTTCAAATTCTCAATGTAAAAACCACAACCACTAGTTTTGGGTCATAGGTAGGGTGTTTTTCTCTCATAAGGTTTAAACTGTCAGGAGGTATAAGTTATCACTTTATCATCTTACTAACTTGTAGCTTTCTTTAACAAATTGGTTAGGGAAGACGATCTTTGACATTAATAAATTCTTCCCGAACTCGATAATACCCTACTAAACCAGAAAAGTTTTTGATCTCAATGATATTGGTGAGCCATAAACACTCTATATTTGCTTTAACCTTCTTCAAATCAACCTTAATCACTTGCTTTGAAGCCATGTCCCAAGAATACCACTTATTCTAGCCGGAACTCATGTTCCTTGTATGTGTTATGTAATTGATGTTCCGTCAATGTTTGCAACACCGTTCTCAAATGAGTAATGTGTTCGTTTCTATCATTAGAGTAAATCAAGATATTGTCTATAAATACCACCTTAAACTTGTCAAAATAGGGTCTGAAAGCTCTTTTTGTAAGATCTATAAAGGCCGTGGGGGCATTTGTCAAGTCAAAAGGCATCACGGTAAATTTATAATGACCAAACCTGGTCCTAACTGTGATTTGGGAATATCTTTGGGTAAAATCTTAAGTTAGCGGTATCCTGATCTCAAATAATTCTTGGAAACGACTCCTATGCCTTATAGTTGAGAAAATAAACCATCTATTTGGGGCAATGGGTAATTGTTGTTGACGGTGATCTTGTTCAGCTCCTTGTAACCGACACACATCCTCAAGGCTCCTCTTCCTTCTTCGCAAATAGAACTAGGGCACTCCATGGTGACGCACTTGGTCTGGTAAATCCCTTTTGTAACGGCTCATCTAACTGAATATTTAGTTTTCTAAGCTCCGTTAGGGCCACACGATATGGGGCTTTGGAGATACGTTAGGCGTCAGGGATTAATTCAATCTCAAAATCAATTTCTCTTTACGGGACAGTCCCAGTAACTATTTCGGAAAACATCTCTATATTCAAAAACTAGAGGGATATTTTCTGCTTCTTCTTGCTATGGTTGAGTGTCAATGGCACAATAGTAATACCTAATATATCCTCAACATATGGAATCACTTGGCTTCATAACCAAAGTTAAAGGACAAAGTATTTCCTCTCTTGCCCATAAAGCAGATTTCTCTCCTTTGTGGATCCCTTAAAATAGCCTTAAGGTCCTCAAAATCTATCGTGACCCCATAAGTACGCAACCAGCTCATTTCTAGAAAGATATTGAAGTCTGATGAGTCAAATTGAGTAACAACTCCAGGAAATACTATCCATCAATAGTAATTGGAGTAAGTTTATAAGAGATAGGACATTAAACCTTAGAGCCATTGAGTAACTTGATTCTTTGATTGGTTTCTATCTCCTTATTATCAAGGTTCAGTTGCATGGCATATTGAGTGGATATGAATGAATGAGTGGTAACTTAATCAACCACTACACAAAATGGCTTTGAAATTAAAAAGAAAGTTCCAGTAACTATCGTATCAGAGGCGACAGCTTCCTTCATACTTAACATATATGCCATTCCTACATTTGCGGGCCTTGGAGGTGGGAGCCCTTATGCACAGCATTCAGTCTTCTAGGACGGGTGGCAATAAGGTGTTCCGGTCTACCACACCACATGATTTATTAGTTTCCACTCGACATTCACGAGTGGTGTGCTTGGTTCTTCCATCTTTCCCACAGGGTTCCGCTAGACCGGTATGATAACTCTTAGGAGGAGCGAGCGCAGGCTTCTACTAGTTTACACTATCACTCGGAGCTCCCTCTCGGTCCACTTCCTTCATCAGGTAAAATGTTATAATGTTGACCTTTTTATCCTTTGGAACCCCCACTGTTGCGAAAATCTTTTCTATCCCTCTAATCCATGCTTCTAGTTCCACTGAGTCATACTTTCCATCATATACTTTGCGGTTACATCGCCCACCCTATATGCTAATTTATTGACTTTATGAGGGGTTTCGAATGGTTTTCTGGACACCAAGGTTTGTTAATTGTTAGAGCTCCTATATTGTTAACCAACTCAGGGGGAATTGAGGGCATTCCACTAAGGCTTATTGGTATATTACACAAAACTTGGTCACTTGACCCTTGACCATGACCTGAATTTTCTTCTATGTGTGTTTCTGCATTGTTTCACACATTTTATGATATTTTGACTATCCATTCAGCTGAGTAATTCAGTCAACCAACTACAACCAATATATTTGATACACATACACAACATATACAACAAGCGTGGCCCAAGTATTATTAAAACATAACATGAAACTTAATTATATCATTGCCATAATTGCTCGTGTACATACATATACATGGCTCCACAAAGAATATCATATCCAACTGAACACTCGAGGCCAACCTTTACACATACCTCCTAACTAAAACATAACTTAGCCCTAATAGACTAAGTCCGCCACATGCCCAGAAGTAGGCGGGACTAGTCAACACAATCGGAATGACCCGTTTAACTATATGCAATGTCACAACCTGCACAAAATTCATCTATCCAACTGCTTGTACTATATACATGTGGGCTCAAAAATTACCTCTATCTGAGATGAAATAATCTATCTGACATGTCAGCATATAATGTAAATCATTCTAATGATGTTTAGATGGATCATACTCTAGGTCAGACTCATCCCCAGGCTCCCCACCCAAGTCAAAACTTTATTTAAAGCACCAATCTCTGCATTCTCATCATCATGGTCAAGTTGATGCCCCTCCAATTCTGGGCCCTTCTCTGAGTCTCTTATGAGGTGACAATTAGAGCTAAACTATGGTGTGTCAGGGGGATCCATAACAATACGGACCTCATTTGATCATTTAGATATAGAGAACCCCACTCTAATTCCAGATGACTTTGGGTTGTCTAGCGGCTGAGGAATGCCCGGTGTAGGTGGTTATGGTGTGCGTGATATAATATGTAATGAAAATATATACTGTAGAATGTCCATCTCATTCCCTCTCTGCTCAAACTTCTTCCTTAATAACAACTTGGTGATAATGTTAGCCCAAGCCTCATGAAACTAAAATCTAGGTTCATCCCATCGAAGGCTTGAGTCATTATAAAGTCATGATATTAGGTCCTAAACTTATCCCAACGGTCAACTATACATAAGGTCCACAACAGCCTACACCTATGGACTATAACACTATAAAACTCAGAAATGGGATCTGCACATGGGCTATCATACTAGCATAAAGTAAACAGATGTGAATTACCATAGAAGTACTTAACATCATATTCACTGCATATGGATCCATCTAATAAGGAGGAACATAACTAAAGAACAAGGGAGAGATAACACAGGCATTTCTACTATCATGGGTCTCTAATATCATAAATCTCCAATGATATCACAACAACCCTTGTTAACCAACTTTCCACTCTACTAACTCCACTCTCCATACTCCATATTCCATTAAGGAAGATCAAACCTAGCTTTGATACCAAATCTGTAATGCCCCCTAATTAAGCATGTTTCATTATTTGCAATCATTATTATGATTCCCTCAATTACAACTGATGAACCCCATGACCAGGATGTTACTGTCGTCCCAACAAGACAATGCTTGCTGTAAGTGTACTAGGGTTGACATAGTTAGGCATAGCTTCAACCATATGCATTTACTCATTAACCAACATATGGTTATACACTATAGTGAAGCAATTCACCACAGAGTTTACACCTCTATATACTAAGGATTACAAAATACAGATCCAAAATATGCATGGTCTATATCACTGTTTATTCATCCAAGTTTCCCTTACTTACTTATTCTCTTCGGCTCACTCACTAGCATGCTCTCTGACTGACTTGCTAGGATGATTGCGATTCATTGAGTGTTTGTTTAAAACAAAACATGAAAGCATTTTGAACTGTGAGCTGAAGCTTAGTACACGTATTCTTGTATTGTTAAATGATTACTGCATAAATTAGTTGGAGGCCTGCTTTGCATTTCATTTTAAGTTAAAACAGTAAATGAGATGAATTTACTTACCTGCCAAGCCAATCGGGGACCTGGCCTGAAACCGCGCGGGCAACTTGAGGGCAAATGCCCTTTAGATGATAANNNNCGAGGTCACTAATCAAGTGATAAATCACTGTGTAACTGATTCATTGATGCACTTACTAAAACACTAAAATTTTAATAAATATTTGCTGATTTCTAAGGATACATGCAATGAACGTGCCTAAAGTCTTTAAAATGCAATATCACTTGATAATACTGATGCACAATGGGAAACAATAAACTAGGCCTAGTTCTACTTAAAAAATGCAGTTGTAAATATATAGAGTTAATAAACTGCATTTATTCCCATAGTTTGTGAATTTAGTAGAAAATTGATCATCAAAATGCATTTGTAACACAAGTAAGTCAATATAAGATGAGTTACACCAGCATGATTCAAAAACCAAATAAATTAAGGCAATTTAACTCAAGGTAAAATAGGGTGGAGCAAAGTTGATCAAAACAGAATAATTGAGATTATAAATGGAAGGTTTTGATGGTTACAAACGAAATATAGGGTTTTTTGATATTTCTGAGATAGATAATAAAGGTTTAAGGCTAAGAGAAATGTAATGTGTCACACCAACTAGGCTCGATTACCATTGTTCTTGAGTTTTAATTCTCCCAATTTCTCAAATTTCATTCTCATACCTATTTAACCTGTTGACCTCTCTAAACTTTGCATTTTCTAGGCGATAACCATAATTATTTAGAAACTTTTGATTAAGCTCCCACATTACTAGTTCACCATTTCATGATATTTTAATACCCTTTCAAGGTTCACCTCAGAAAATTCATATATTTCACTCTCGACCTCAAATTGAGACCTAAAATCCTAATATAAAAAGCTTACGAAATCCTACAATACTTTCCTTTACAGTGCAAAACCCAACTACTACAACACGGTTTTTAAATTTTGGCTTTTATCGCAACTGTGCATAGCTGGGGTCTATCCTGTGCAGTCTTAGTAAAATAGCCATAACTTTTTCCACAGAACATAGAATGAGGCGACCCAAAAGGAATTGAGAAGACAACTCATTGATCTATCTACCCACCAAAAATTAGAGTTTTGTAATCGCCAAGACGGTACCAGTTTGCTCGTAAATAGACCTCTGTTCCCAATCTGTCCACAGCTTACTGTCCATGTTTTCAGCCCTTGTTTTCCACATGATTTCCCTTTGAAATTAGTCTTTAAGATCAATAAATAATACTTGGTTCTTCTCTTCATCTTGCATAATCATTTTACCTTAAAATAATTCATAATTATCTTTACATATGTCCTTTAATTCCTCTCTTAACAAAATCACTCCAAACAGACCCATAATCAACTTTGCTTGCATAAGTGAACAAATAAACCACTTTTAAATCAATTGGGAAATTTCTATAATTCATCCCTTTACGCTAAAATCCCACCAAGCCATTTTGTTTCATTTTAAAACACATCCAAGGTTCATTTTACACCAAGGTTTACACAAATAACATGCTTGATTCTAATAATAATCCAGACCATGCATAATCACCAAACCCTAGCTTATGTCCAACACAAAACATCGATATCTCATCTCAAGATCACCAAACAAACCATCATCATCATCATCATCATCATCAAATAGGTTTAAAGATTACAAATCAAAGATAAAATAATCAAAATTCAACACCTTAACTTAAGCTTGCGTGATCATGGACACCCCTCAACCCTAGCATGCTTCAAGCTTATCCAATCAATTAAAAACATCAAAATAACCCTTGATTACACCAATCCAACATGATAAACAACCAAAACCAGTACAAACAAGAATCAAAATCAAAAATCAACAAGATAGAGTTAGGGTTTACTCACTTTGAACTAGAAAAAGGAGGAGAGAGAAAGAGGAGTGTTGCTTGCTTGCTTGATATTTTGAGTCTTTTACTTGGATGAAAGTGATCTACGTTTTACTTGGTTGAGTTTATATCTAGCAAAAGTAGCTTAAGCCAATGAAAATTAAACACATTCAATGGTGCTTAGTCAAGTAAAATCATGTAATAGCTTGTTGGGCCGGAATTGGGCCAAAATGAGTTTGTGCCCGAAAAATACACTTTGTACGATTGAAAATTTTTGTAGCTCGAAATTAAATTTTAATAATGCTATGAAAAATAATTTAACCTCTTAAACCATATTTATCAGGCCCTACTGTTAATTCACTCGAAATTTTACGATAATTAAAATTCGAATTGGAAAGTGGGGGCCCAAATGAAATTTTTCCAACCGGGATTATGAAATACGATAATTAAATGTGAGGGGAAAAAATAACAACATGATCTAATCAAACAAATAAACATGATTTATGGTCGGTCTATTACAGCCTTCCCCCCTTCAAGAATTTCATCCTAGAAACTTATGAACTTTGTCACAAATGTGCAAGATTGCCACAAACAGGTGTGGATACTAGGCTTTCATTTCTTCCTCAATTTCTCAAGTGGCTTTTGAGGAGGTATGATTTGCCCGAAGTACTTTGATTAAAGGTATCTATTTGATGTGTAGCTACTTAATCCTGAGATGTAGTATCTGGACTGGGCGCTCTTCAAACGCTAGACCCTCAGTGACCGCAATGGATTTGGTTATGAGAGCGTGGTCAGGATCTGAAATGTACTGCAATGAGTTGTGAGGTAAGAAGCACGTTGTACACGTGTTTGAGTTATATGAGCAGATCTAGGTGACAAGTTGTGGGATTCAATCTTTCAATAAACTTATATGGTCCAATAGATCTTGGCCTCAATTTTTCTCGCAGTTTAACCTCCTCATACCCTTAGTTGGCGAAACTTTCTGGAAAACCTTATCATCTACCTTAAACTCCAGAGGACTCCTACTTTTGTAAGCATAGCTTTTCTGTCAGCTCCAGTAGTCCGTTTTCAAGAGTCTCCTGATGACTGTCATTTCATTGAGTGCTGAAGATGATCTTTATTACCAAAAAAATGATTTTGTCAACAATGTTTCCTGTCATTTTGCCCTCATGTTTCTTGTGGATTTTTCTATGCTACCAATTCCAGAACATTGACTGCTAGGGGTGTTATGCCTTCTTTAAATGCAAAATGTTAGTCCTAGGTCAGTGTTTCATCTAAGTTACTCTAGTACAAAGAGTGCTACATTTTCTTCCATATAGAGCCTTAATGGCTATTTTAATGGGGAACTGATAACCATAGCTGTAAAAAAATTCCATCAATGATAAGTTATCTTCTCGATTTCCCTTGGAACTCTAGTATAGTAACTCTCAATATGCTTCCTAGAATTTGATTTGCTTTTTTCAATGTGCCCATCTATCACAGGATGATAAGAACAGCTAGAATTCAATTTGGTTCCAAAGGCTCCTTGAAGTGCCTACTAAAACGAGCTTGAAATCATATCGATTGGAATTCTATAGAATCAAACTATCTACTTAACATATAGTTGGGCTGGTCTTTTGACGCCCCAAGTATTTCGAATTTCCTCTATTATGGAGCGTTATATGATAAATTAAGTGATGATATTTGGTCATTTGCTTACGTATGTAACACTAATTGAATAACAGTTTTTAAGCCCTCCAAAGATATACTCTTGGCATCTACCACAACATTTTCTTTCTCTGGCTGATATTGGATTTGCAGGTCATTATCTTTTAGCAACTCCAACCAACGCCTTTGTCTCAAATTGAGTTCTTTTTTAGTGAACATATACTTCAAACTTTGATGATTA
>NCQT01145789.1:18960-32845 GCA_002740465.1 Stenocereus thurberi | reverse complement strand
ATCTCCACAGGGAAAAAGGTGAGATTAAGGCCACAATAAATCAAGTTATTCTAANNNGAATTTATGCTATAATAGGCAGAACTAACTGTATTTGATCTAAACACAAGTCGTAGACTAATCACATCTAATTAAACTATAAAGGACTAAATTCCCTAAGGTTTGAACTAGATTAGCTGAATAGCACTAAATGACAAATGAATAACATTAGAAGAACATTAAAAATAAACATCAAAGAAACTAAATGCATTAAACAAGCAATAATTATATAAAACTAAATAAAGTAAAATCAAACCTACTAATTGTGTGGTACCTTAAAGAACTTACCAAGCAAAAATTCAAAATCCATGCCATTAGTGTACTCAAAGCTAAGCTAAACCTTGCAAAATCTTTAATCAAGCTAAACCAAAAAACCAAAGTGCAGAACTCAAAAGCATTCAGCTGAGGCAGAAAACAGAGGAGGGTAATCCTAGCAATGAAAAGGGTAAAACGGGCCTCCCTGTTTTTACTTAGCTCATATTCAACCCTTCTCTACAAAGGGAGTTACTATCAACAACAACAACAACCTAGATTACCAAATCAAATAACCAGAACAAAGAAGATGCAACATAGGGGAGGAAACGAGGACATGCAGAGAGCTATGGGTGGTCTGGCTTATGGAGCTCGACCAGCTTGGAACTGACATTAATGACACAAATAACCATAGCCTTGAAGCTCAATAACAGCAGCCCCACATAGACTAACAATACTCATATTCAAATCAATCAAGATGTAGAACAAAAAATTAGAACAATAGGAGAGCGAAGCAAAAACTGGGTATCTCAGCACGTGCCACAACCTACAGACATCACTAAAATGGCTTCCAAAAACATATGAATTTGATGCTCAAATACATGAAATTACAACTTAAAAACAGATCTAAAGATTCGAACCAGATGGCAAACCAGCGAAATGAAACTCTAAATTACTAATACTTGAATTAAACTACCTAAAAAACCTAAAATTAAAACATAAAAACTTAAACTAAAACCTAAAGACCTAGATTACCTCTTGAATGCGCCGCAACCTTTGATTTATAGGCATCCTATTCTTCAATCTCGACCTTTCGATGGCTGCCTGATGTGGTCATTGAAGATAGGAATGACAATGGTGGTGCTGGCACTGTGTGAGACGCTGAAGGTGGATGAGGCTGCAGGTGGAGATGGTGGTGTTGGATGGTTTTGATGGTGGTAGTAGAGAGAGTAAGATGAGGAGTAGATATCGAGTTTTCGAGGCGCTGGCCATAACCAAGAGAGGAGAGAGAGTGAGAATTAGGGGGAGTATCAGAGGCATGTTTAGTGAGAGGGAAGAGAGAAAGAGGAGAAAGGGGGCTCTATTCAGCGAGAGGGAACAGAGAATGAGGATAAAAAGGGTCGGGGTCGGTATGCGAGTTGCGTGAGAGCAGGGAGGAAGCTGGCTTGGCATGTGAGCTGCTCATGCTAGGAAGGTGAATTGGGTAACAATGCGGGTTGCCGTCTAGAATGATTGGGCCATGGCGGACTCTACTGAATTTATGAACCAATTCCACATTTTTCAACAATTTTATTATTTTTTTCTTTCCACTACCTGTAAAATTAAATAAAATCAAATAAAAATCTAAACATAATAATTATTTTGGGCATAAATCAGGTATAAAGGTGTCGTAAAAATATAGTTGGCACAAACATTTAATCATAAGTGTTATTATGTATTGACTGGATTTATAGGCTTAAGGAGGATTATACTTTTTGCAACAAAGTTGATGCATGCAACTTCTAAACTAGCTCAAAGCAAGTTATGTAATTTGTAATCTTTCTATTTAAGCCTGTTACTTACAATGTTTTATGGTTTGCTAAGTTAGATTTACGAGAAGTATATCAGCTATCGCTAGCAACCTTAGATGAATAATGATGAATTCAATCAAAGTCATTTGCTCCTTACATTTGAACACTATCTCAAAATCTCTCAGAGATTGCCATTTTTCAAAGGTGGTGTTTAGAGTGGGGATCTTTATCGAAACTTAGCTGTCTTTACTTCTTAAGTTTAGTGGTGATTCATAGGCTTGGATGTTGGATTACTTCCTTTATTTCAAGTCGTATCTTTCATGTTGAGCTGCTAATTCCAATTTGATGGTTTTAGCTACTTAAAATACATCAACCAGTGTTAGAGGATAACTTTGATCCTTGGTGAGTTGCTAACTTCAATGATTTCAGTTTATGGTTAATATGAGTTGTTAGCGACCTCTAGGCATTTAAATACTTAATGCACTACAAAAGAACCCCTGACCAAAACACAATTTCAACCATAAAGCACCAAACGCCTCAAACAAGATGGCCGCCTAACATCCCTTGTTCTGGAATGGAACGTCTCATCGATATACTTCTCTTTCTTAGCAGTCTATTATGGTTCCAAGGGGCCTCGCCTATGAGCAAGCACATGCGTTTAGGAGGGACAGAGCCATCCTAGCACTAAAAGGTAGCATTAGGAACTTGACTACTCCAGGTCAACAACTGATGCTTAACCCAAGTGTTGATCTTTTACTTGCCCTTTATGAAGTAACACGTCGAGCCCCCTTGATAGGTCAAATTTTTGCTAAAGAATGTCAGTATGGTAATAATTCTTCCAATGGACACAAGATGCCAAGGAGAAGAATATCACATAATGATGACCTAAGAGTCCTTAAGTTTGAAGGTCTGATGGTAGCTTAAAACCTGAAAGTTACTTTTAATGGGTTTAGTCCTAATCATAGAGATCAAGGCTTATTCAGGGGAGAAGGCTTTCAGAATTGCCATTTTGAATTACAAATATTATGCCTCACTCTAGTGTGAGAACCTAAAGAGAATCATAGCTCTATAGGGCAAGCAAAAGATCAACACTTGGGTTAAACTAAGGAAACACAATGGTAGAAGTTTCTACCAGCTACCTACAAGTAAGAACTATATTTAAGAGTTATCTCTCTTAGTAAACAGAGCATAAAGGTTGAGGAATACATAAGGGAATTTGGGTAACTTTAGATTAGATGTGCCTTGAGAGAAGAACTCAAGTATACCATTCCTAGGTTCATTAATGGCTTGAACTCTTCTATTCTAGATAAGGATAAACTATAACCTTTCTAAACCTTTGAGGACGCTTGCACGCTTGCTATCAAGGTGGAGAAATAACTCAAGTCCAAGAAGTTTTCCCCAACTAGCTCAACTATGTGTAATGCTCCCTTTAAACCTTCTAACTCTTACAGGACTGAACACCCTTGTAAGGAAGAAAAGGACAACAGGAAAAGAAAAGGAAGTTGCTAAGGAAGTTCCAAGAAGTTGTAAGAAATGCTTTAAGTACCATGGATATGGCCATTTCTAAGGTGCCTATGCAAATAGAATGGTCCTCAGCATTACAGAAATTAAGCACATAGACTAAATGGAGATGAAAGGTAATGAAGAAGAATCTGATGAGAAGAGAGAGCCTTTCTACCTCTTGCCTGAAAAGGAGAGACGCTAATGATTAAGAAGGTATTTCATACCCAGGTAACCCCTTTAGAAGGCTATTAAGGAGAGTAGATCTACCACTCTAGGTGCCAGATGGGAGACAAAAACTCCAACCTAATCATAGATAGAGGAAGCTGTACAAATGTAGCCTCCACTGAGATGATTGACAAGCTCAACCTACTTACTATTGAGCAATCCAAACCATATACACTGTAATGACTCAAGAAGAGAAGTGAAGCAACTATTTCTAACCAAGACTTTAACACTATTTTTAGTAGAAGAATACAAGGATGTGGTTATTTGTGATGTTTTTCCTATAGATTCATGTTGTTTGCAACAAGGAAGACCTTAGGAGTGTGATAGGAATGCCCTAGATCATGGCATATCCAACACCTATTCTTTTGAACTACATGGAGGAAGTGGACATTTACCCATTTAGCTCCAATTTAACTCTACATAACTAAACTTGTGGTGCGAAACACAATAGAGAAGACCTCACTTATAAGTTAGACTAGGGTGGAGATAGCCATTAGTAAGTACATGACCATCCTTACTATGCTGGTGGTGAAAGTTCATGCTAATGAAAAAGTGACACCTCGTAGTACCCTATAAAGTCGGGATACGAGTGGTATCAGCAATCAAAGTGCACAAGCTATTAACTAGAGGCTGCAGTTCATATCTATCCAATCTAATCAGTGCACGGGTAGTAAGGACACCTCTAGTTGATGCACAAGTGGTGGAGAGATTTTCCTGATATTTTCCCTGAGGACGTACTAGGGTTGCCTCCACCTGGATAGGTAGAGTTCACCATAGACCTAGCCCATTGTGCTAACTGCATATCTAAGGCCCCATATTGCTTGGCACTAGTAGAACTCAACAAGTTAAAGGTGCAGTTTGAAGAGTTGGTTGAAAAAGGACTCATTTAATCGATTACCTCATATGGGGAGGCTCCCATGTTGTTTATTAAGAAAAAAGACAGTAGTTTGAGAATATGTGTGGATTACCGAGGCTTGAATAAAATCACCATTAAAAATTGATACCATTTCCTATGCACCGGTGATCTCTTTGATCAACTAAGTGAAGCAGAAACCTTTTCGAAGTTAGACTTAACGTTAGGTTACCACCAACTAAGGATAAAAGAGGGTAACAGTCATAAGACGACATTTCACATGATATGGGCATTGCAAGTTTGTGGAGATGCCCTTTGGTATAACCAATGCCCCATTAACTTTTATGGATTTGACGAACTGGGTGTTTAAGCCATACATGGATCAATTTGTGGTGGTATTCATAGATGATATCCTAGTATACTGTAAAAACCTCGAAGAACATGGAACATTTAAGGTTACCTCCAGAGACACTAAAGGACAAGACCCTATATGCTAAATTATCAAAGTGTGAGATTTGTCAAGAAATGGTTGCCTTTTTGGGCCATGTAGTGTCAACTGAAGGGATCAGGGTGGACGCTCAAAAGGTAGAAGCCATCATGAACAGCCGTCCTATAAACCTAACTGAGGTACATAATGTTTTTGATTGGTTGGATTTTGCTAGCAATTCATAAAGGAATTCTTCAAAGTCGTAGCCGCCTTAACCAACCTCTCCAAAAAGGCCGCGAAGTCTAATTATACCCCTAAGTGTTAAGATGCTTTCTAGAAGTTGAAAAGGAGATTAACCTTAGCCCCATCCTTAGGCTTCCAGAAGGTAGCAAGGGGGGTTTGAGGTTTTTAGCAGTGCATCACAACAAGGGTTGGGATGCATCCTTATGTAAGGTGATAAGGTGATGCCATATGTATCTTATCAATTAAAGCTTCATAATAGGAACTACCCTACCCATGATTGGAACTAGTTGCATTGGTGTTTGCACTGAAGATATAGAGACATTACCTTTATGGTGCCACCTATAAGGTCCTTGCTGATCAGCAAATCCTCATGTACATATTCACCCAAAAAGAGATAAACCTTTGACAATGACGTTGGCTTGAACTCCTAAAGGATTATGATGTACATATTCAATATCACCCTCGTAAGGCCAATATAATAGCAGATGACGTAAGTCATAGTCCTTACCATACATTGAGATGCTGTCTTGTATCTACCTCATTCGTTAGAAGATGAATTAAGACAGTTGTGAATTGAGGCAATAATAAAAGGAAGAATGGCGAATTTGATCGCTCTAGAGCTAAGGCCAACCTTGCTACAGGAGATCCATTAGGCACAACAATTTGATGTCCAAATGGAGAAAATAAAAGTGGATGTGATGGCACAGAGCCATAGGGTTTATGGCTCAAGCGGATGGCCTCTTGAGATTCCAAAAGAGGGTTTTTGTACTAAATCCTAGAGAACTCAAGATATTTAATTTAGATAAAGCTCATATATAACACCCCTTATCCTATACATCCAGTGGGAGCAAGATGTATAAGGATTTGAAGAAATCATTTGGTGGAGTAACATGAAACAAGAGGTGGCCGAATACGTGAGTTAATGTTTACCTATCAAAAGGTAAAGATAGAGTAATAGTAGTAACCAGACCCTTTCAACATCCGAAAATACTGGACTAGAAGTGGGAATCCATTTCGATGGATTGCATAGTAGGGTTACTTGTCGGCCTACGATAGAATAATTGGGTCAGGTTCATAGTGGATAGCTTGACAAAGATAGCACCTTTTATACCCATTCGTAACACTTGCACTTTGACGCAGCTGGCATAGACATATTCGATGGAGTACTTCGCCTACACGGAGTTCCAGTGGACATTATGCCTGATAGGACACCCAATTCCATGTAGGGTTTTGAAAGAAAACTATACGAAGTTTTTGGGAACAAATTAAATTTTAGTTAAACCTTCCATCCTACTTGGCACGGCATGTAGAGAGAACAATATAGACCCTGGAGGATATGCTGCGAGCCTATACCCTGGATTTGAAGGGTACTTGGGATAGGCAACTACTCCTTACGGAGCTCTCGTATAATAATAGTAAAGGTGCTTTGTGCTAACACACACCACAGCTGACGCTAGTTGGGAACCTAAGGTGAACATGAGGGAGATGTACCTCCAGCTTCTCATATCATAGGTATGTTCGAGTTTCAAGGGCAAAACTCCTTTTAAGGGGTGTAGAGTATAATACCCCTAGAAAAAAATTACCTAGAAAAATTCTCAGAATTAGGAAATTCAATGAATTTATTTTTTAGAATAATTCCTTTTTTGTTTTTCCTGATGTGATACCATGTATTATTCATCCTGTACTCGAACTCAATGGTTAGAATGGGCGGTTAATTGGCACAATAGAGTGTATAGTTGAGTCATATGGCATCCTAAGAAAAAGTAACATATTTTCCTGCCGGTCAAGTCGCATAAGTCTGACCGTAACTGGGTTAGGGTTTAGCACTCTTAACCCTATTAAGTAAGAGAAAAAAAAAATTTAAAAATATTGGAGAATACCTTCCTTAGCCGACCACCTATAGAGGGAAAAAAACCAAAAACTCTCTACTCTTTTTAAACCACATTACTTATTTACTCATCTCTCCTAAAACTGTAGTAAAACAAAATGATTTCCTCATGCCCTCTATTTGTACCATATAGCTACCCTCCTTTTCCCCCATACAAGAATTAAATGCTTCTTCTTTTTTCGCATGAAGGATTAAAGATTCATTGATAAGAGAAAAGAACCCATCTCCTTTGTTTTGTTTCATTATAACAAAAGGAAAATACTACGTTCTTGATCAATTTCAATTTCTTTTGCAATTCCATATCCTCTTCTCTGGAGTATTAATGTTATGTGATTTGGGGTCAATAGAGGGCAGAAGCAAGGACCCGAGACTTTTTTGGAGGAAGGAAAGAAGTCTCTTTGTTTAACAAGGTAACCGCAATGCTAAAAGTTTTTTTTTTTTTAAGGATCTGGATTCTTTGGGAAGTTTAAGAATTTTACTATAACACACTTCTTTTATGAACAAGGGTCCAAAAATAAGAATTTGTTATTGGATTAATTGGATTGATCCTTTAAATTAATTGGAAACTGTGGCTGCAGTGTGCTGGAATTGATCTTGAAAATTTGTTGAACTTACGTGAACTACTGGGAATAGTTCGGAAGGTGTCTCGTCATCAATTTTGGGTATAAGAGGATGTCTTGTTACAATAAAATTTTGAGTCAACGAAGTTTGGAGTTGTATAGGGGCATAACACAGTGTTATTTCCAAAACTACGTAATTGTAACCTTGAAGTGATGCCTTGAAATTTTTTGCTAGTTTTAGTGGAGTTAGGCTAGGAATTTTGCTAAAATGGTGACAACAATTTTGGGATAGACCTTGATGAGTCATATTGGGGTCTTTTGATCCAATCAGGTGTGCGCACGATTTTTTATGGAACTTTAAAGTCAGTACTACATCGTAGCCTAAAACCTGAATAGGATGGTCAAATAGTCTGGTAAGCATTAGGTTCGGACAACCAAGTACAAGATGAAATTAGATTCAAAAATGTTTAGAAAGGGATTGGAATGAGCCCTAGAGCAGGACCAGGGAATTAGCCTTCTAGGTTAATTCACTAGTGTAAGTTATTCATGTTATAGGTTCAGAAAGGAACAAGTTGAGAAGATAACTTATTTCCTAGATCTAATTGGGGCTGACGTTGCTTTGTTTAGGAACCCTTAATCACTAAATGGTTGTCATTTGTCTAGCCCACATCATTGGTTACTTGTATTGCTTCATGTTTAATGTTGCATTAAGTTATTTTCCTATAAGGTCATACATATAGAAAACTTTACATTAACTGTTGAAAATAAAGGCATTGTGATACTTTGTCAAAACATAAGTTTTGAAATAGGGCCATATAACTGTGTTTTTTTCTAGAAAATGCTTCCCTTAAGAATGCACTATATGCGATGAATAGCATATCTATTTATAATTCTAGTCGAGCAGTAGCCCTACACCTAGTTCGGGTTTCCTATCTTGTTGAATGAGTCATGCAATCTCTCTTATATACAACTAGTCACCGCAAAGTAACGTTGTAAAGATGACGCATTGTTTATTCATGTGGGCGAGTAAACCTCCCAAATTCCTCAATAACTCGATGTGTTCCATTCAAAATCTCTTTTTCTTTACAAAATTTTGAGTACTTTTTTTGTAACCGTATTAGGTTGGATTTCAAGGGAATTTTTATCAGTATGAAGCTCATTACTAGAAGTGTAAGAGTTTGATCTTTGTTTGGTGTTCGTTTTGTTCTTGTTTCTTTTTTCAACTTTCATGTTTCCCAACTTTTTAAGGTTATCCTTATTGCAATGTGCTATTTCTTTAAAATTTCGTGTTATTATGTAATTGTTATGGGAATAAAAAACTCACTATGAAACTCAGTTGCTTTCATATGGGAAGTCTGGCAGGGAATGGGAAGCGATATAGTGGCGATGTTTACTTATAAGCAGCATTAGTGATGCATTCAACATTTAAATAATTATTTATGCCCTTAAGTTTTTATGCGGTTTTCTTTGGATTGTTAGTTCCTAGAGTTCTTTTACGGTTGTTAGGCCAACATAAGGAAAAGTTTAACTACGAGATTATGCTATGCATTTTTTAAATTTTACCATTCATGGGCTTGCCTTGAAAAACTGGAACCTATTTAAGCCTCATGTCTTTTGGTATCCGTAGCCATTAAATTTTTGAATGTTTTCTTAAAAAGGATTCGTTCTCTTCTTTGTGGTATACTAGGATTCTTTTGGGAGCTACACCTAAGTACACACATACCTTAGAACAAATTGATAATGCTTTCAAGGTAGTAGGGAAGATAACCAAGTAAAGGGTGGAAGAAGCTATATCTCTTATGGTGAAAAAGTTAGATAAGTGCCTAAGTGGCTAAACGAAGACAAACAAGGTTGTCTCTAAGAAACTGTCCATCAAAGGTAGAATAGGGAGAACTAGAGCTTAGAAGCAACCCTCCCCTAATGATTCATAAGAAATAGATCCCAAAAAGAGGCCTTTAAGGTATTAGAGCAACACAAATGAAGAGTTAAGAGGAAACCTTAATCGGTAGAAGGGTTGACCCAGAAAAGTCCTCGCACAAGAGGCCCTGTAAAGATAGGCCTCGTTAAGAAGAAGACTATACAGATTGTTCATAACCCAGGACAGCAAGCTATATCAGAGTTGCATTTTCTCAATAGCATTCAAAAGAAAATGCTAAGAGAACCCTGAATCGAGGTGCTCCACTAACTGGTCATCCACAAATCAAGACACACTTTGGCATAGAGTTAGAAGGCTACATTCCCAAATAAGATCAAAGTGCTATTGATAGGACAGTTTGATGGGATCAATGATGCACAAGAGCATCTTAATACACATCAAAACTAAATATATCTACAAGCATCTCTTCAGAGGTAGTGATGTACAGATACTCCCCTACTACCGTTGTAGGAATGGTATAGGTCTAATTCAACAGGCTGCCCCCAAGATCTATCAAATCTTTGGATGATCTTTCTATTAACTATAGAAGAACTACTTTGGAAGTGAGAGAACCTAAAGTTCACAACAAAAGTAATGATGTTGAACTATAGAGACCAAGAGTCGATGGATGAATGTATGGAAAGATTGAATCATAAGAGATCTTTATAGAAGAACATAAGCCATATTTGACCTTAATTTCATATACTAATGGGGTTAGGGACAAAGGCCTCACTAACAAATTAATCATGGAATTGCCAGCCACCCTAGAGGAGGCACTGATGATGGCAGAAAGTTACATACAATTGGAGGCTATCATAAGAAGGAATTGCACCACTATAGAGGTGTCTAAGAGAGAAGGGAAACGGCCTATCAAGAATCCAAAACCAAAGAACAAAATAGCTTTCAAGAAAGAATCTGTCTTTAACACTCGAGGAGTAAAATCTCGATGGAAATGAAGGAATCTATACCATGGATGCCCCTATACCACTCAAGAAAGGCACTGAGAACAGAATAAGGATAAATGTTGTGCCTTCGATAAGGATTTTAGGCATGTTAGATAGTGCTACTAGGACTTAGATAAGGTGTTACATAATCTAGCCTACTTAAAAAACTAGAAACGTATCTCAAGGTCAGGCCTCAGAAGAAGATCAAGCACTTAGATTAAAGGAGTTTAGAAAAAGGTGACTCTACAAACACACCCCTTAAGGACTCCATGCAATTGATCTGAGAGGGGGCACCCCCTATCATGTTTGCTAGAAGGGGCTCTCAAATGTCACCTAAGAACTCTAGATTAGATAGATCTAAGAGTGTGATTGATAGCTATGCACACTCCACCTAAGGCATCCTCTAAAAGTGGTCAACCTATGTAAAGGTCATGCATTGACTTTCAAGTAATTATGTTGATAGTGGCCAACCACATAATCGGTAATACGCTGGTAGACATTGGAAGTTCCATATATGTCATGTTTTATAATTATTTTCATAAGCTTATCTGAAAAACGGCCATGGATGTTATTCCCATACTATACACAATAGTAGGTCACATATGACACATCATACATCTTAAGGGGATGATAAAGTAACCTATCAAGGTGGGGGCCTAGAAGGGGAGGGCTCACCTAACATTAGTAAACAATGTAGTCATTCATATGCCTTTTGACTACAATATAATTGTGAGAAGACCACTCCTAATTTATTTCAAAGCAATTAACTATAATTTAGAGAAGTACAACACTGCTAATGATGGATTATATGAAAAATAGTAGAAGATTAAAAGAGTGCACAGAAGTGTAAAAAACCCATTGCAANNNACACAACTTCACTGTGATAATAAATAGTGAATGAAGCTTCTAGAGGAAAATATCCTTCAGAAGAGCTAAAGATTAGCTCTAGCCTAGAACCAATCAAGAAACACGATGAGAAAGTTGGTACATATACAAGTTCGCATGACCAGTCTGAGAGTTTAGAATAAAAGGTGGAAAAGTGCCTTCCCAAATATCAATAAACTTCTCCTGCTAGCAGGCATAAGAGAGATATATAGAAAACCTTTGAGGTTGTTATACACTATGCAATGTTTTTATTCTCAAAGTAGGCTCCAAATTTTGTTCCTTCCTGGTATTCAAGCGTTAAGTCATATGGAATTAATAAAACAATGTTTTAGATCTCTTATCTTGTATCATTTATATGTGAACAAGGAAAGTGCATAGAAAGCATAATGCGTGCCTATAAGAAGTCAACAAGTGTAGTTAAAACTAAATCAAGGCTTAGCAGGACCAAAATATCCATGATTAATATGAGAGATTCACCTAGAGAATTCAGAGTAAGATTCTATAAGGGTCGATTGGGACTTGAGGAAATTTACAAAAGTTTTGCTAGACAAAGCACCTAACACTGAAATTCACAAACATTATTTAATGAATAGAAATCTATAAGCGTTGGTTGCAAGATATTGATAAGTCAGTTATCTTCCTTTCGAATTTCTTGTAAAATAGCTTTAGCCTATGCCTATTTTAGGAAGTTAGGAAACTAAATGGCCTAGATCTTGGTTACATTCACTCTATAGAAGAGACTAATTTTCTGCTCCTTCTCTTGCCTTTCTTTTCAATCCATATTCTCAAATGGAACTTTCTTCAAGGCGTCCTATGATACTTAAAGTTAGGTCTATAGAAGAACATTTGCAGCCTTGAAGGGTTCCAATTTAAAAAGAAGAGAAATAGGCCTAGCCTCTTCAGCTCCCCAACAATGAGCTATAGCTTACAGAAGGGGAAGAGATTATTCATAAGCTATTCAAAACTAGCTTTCTGAAGCCTTTCCTTTGAGAAAAGCCAAAGATGATCCTTTCTTTTGAGAGAATTCAGAGTAAAATTTTGCCTAGGGCATTCTAGTGGGGCATTGGTTGAGGGAGACATTTACTTTCTATCATGGGGGTCATCACTCCTCTTTTGAGGTATAAAACTAGCTATCAGATCACATCCTTGGAGGATGAAGTCTCACTGAACCTCTCATTCGTCCACTTTCCAATGAGAATCTACTTAGAGGAGGTGGGAGAATCTTTAAAAGATAAGGAATCATAAGCATTGACATTATTGAAAGAACCCCGAGGAGAACCCTCATAATATTGAAAAGGGCATCATGAAAAATCTTTTAAGTATCATCACTAATTCCAAAAAGAGTCAACTGTAATACCCCTAACTTCATTTAAAGAAGCTACGGAAAAGGTGTTGATGAGAGTAATGGATAAAGGTGTTATGATCTCCACTTTTTGCTTTGCAAAACCGTCAATGATTGGGGATCTTCTAGCCAATAATGTTCTTTCTATTGATAAGAGAAGTCCTTTTCTCGCATACAGGGGGAGGACTCTTAGTTGTACTAGCCTTTTCATCACGAAGAAGGCAATTTAGATCGAGTTCACCATCATCACTAAGCTAAGTAGCACTGATATTAGGTTCTACCCTATTGCCAATAGGAAGGTTCTTTTACTCGTTCTTAATTTAATGACACTTGACCTTTCTGTCCTTACATTCCTTTTGACCATTTAAGGAAATCTTTAACCTTAACAGGGCCTTTGCTGTGAAAGGCTTGTCTGTCTTCTTCTACCTATATTTCTCCTCCTCCATATTTTCACCGTAAAGGAGGTCGTAGTAGTCATAGCAAGCTTGCACTCAGAATGAAGCCAGTGGGTAAGCAAAAATTAAATTGAAATAAAAACTTATAAAGTTTAGGAATACAAAGAGGATATCTAAGATTTGTGCATGACCTAGAAGGTTAACAACCCTTCCTTCCTTAACATCAGCAAAATATGACCTATCGATGGCCATCAAGATCAACTTTTTTTTTCCCCCACAGCCTAAATTAGTCGGGCCATCAGGGCTCGGCATGTAAATAATTAGGAAGGGCCATTCTTTAGAGATATCTTGGACAAAGAGCCAGTCCAATACTAGATGTTTAACGGCTTACTAGGAAGGATACCCTCATTGATTATACCTTAGAATTTATAGCCACTAGGAGACTTCTGAAGCTGGTGAAGTAAATAAATTCATCCATCATGGTTTCTTGCCTTGCACATGACAAATAAGCTTTCATGCAACAATGTTGGTAATGACATTGGGCGTAAATTAGCAAAGCACAAACTTAAATAGTCCAACAACTTCTTGAGGAAAGACGAAAGGGAAAGCTTGAAGTCAAATGTAAAATGCTCCTTGAAAATTGTGTAAAACTCCTTCAAGGCCTCTAGTGTAAAGATTTTTGGTCATAGAGGATCAATATCAAAGCATTAGACATTAGATTTATGTTGTTCAAAACATATGCATTGTCGTTATAGCTTTTAGCACAATTTTAATTGTTATCATCAATAGATATAGACCATATCCCATCAAATTCTCTCCCAAAACCCTTCAGAGGTCTTTCCTGATTGTGGGATACATTAGCAAAACATTCATACAATTCAAGACACTCTTGCATCTCTTTCTTGA
>NCQT01145763.1:0-11159 GCA_002740465.1 Stenocereus thurberi | reverse complement strand
ATTCAGGGGATACTATTAATAGTGTCCTTAGTGACTCTTTTATGATCCTCCTTCTAACTCATCTTGTGATCAAGAGGAGCCTAAGGAGAAAGATTCTACTGATATAGTGGATCACACATTTCCTAAGGATTCTTCTTCTCCTTTTATTATTAAATAAGTACATAAGCTTATACCTCCTTTCCCCCACTGGCTAAAAAGAAAGACCAAGCCCATGTTGATTAGATAAGAGAGACTTTCTTTCAAGTTAAAATCAACATTTCTGTGCTTGATACTATTCAACAAATGAATCCTTGCACTAGGGTTTTGAAGGATAAGTACACTACCAAGAGGATCGTTAGTGCTCCTAAGAAGGCTTCATTAGCTTTGGTGCTAGTTCTATGATTTCTCAGTGGACTCCAAAGAAGTACAAGGACCTCGATTGCCCAACTATTTCCATAGGCATAGGGGACTAGCTTAGGCATAGAGCATTACTTGACTTAAGGGTTAGTGTCAACTTGTTATCCTTCATTGAATATAAGAGGCTAGGGTTGAGTGAGTTAAAACCTACCAAGATGGTCATCCGAGTAGCTGTTAGATTGACTAGGTTGCATAGGGGTATGCCAGAGGATGTGCTTATTAGGGTGGGAGATTTTATGTACCTATTAGACTTTCTTGTGCTTGAAATTGAGAAAGTGGCTAATACTGTTTATCAGGGCCGTGTCATTCTAGAACCCTTTCTTTGCTACTGCCAATGATCTGATTAACTGCAGAAGTGGAATGATGAGACCATTTTTTGGTAATATAACCTTGGAATTGAATATTTTTAATTTACAAACACATCCTTGAAATAGAGACTTCTACGCTTAACTGGGTAGAGAACTCTATGTTTGATGATGAGTTTGATGGCATGTTTACTGTTAAGTGTGAGGCTTTTCTAACTAATGATGAGCCTGAGTATCATGTGTTTGAATTTAAGAACTTGTGCTCTGTTGTTGAATGTTTGATTGCTTCTGCTTCTAAGTCTTATTCCCCCCCTGCTTTCTTATGTTGGGGCCTTTTCCCGATAATCTGAAGTGTTCATTTTTGAGACCTGAGGAATCTTTACCTATGATTATTGCTTTTTGACTTGGATCAAAATGGAGAGAAAGAACTGATTGCTTACTTAAAAAGAACAAGAAAGCCATAAGTTGAACTTTAGGGTAAATCAAGGGTATTAGTCCCTCGATTATACAACATATNNNCTATTCAGGTGACAACGCTACACCCTAGTATGACTATTAAAGGCATTTGAACCTGTCCTTACAGGAATTAGTTAACAATGAAGTGCTTAAGTCATTAGGCAATGGGATCATCTATCCCAATTCTAATATTAAATGGGTTAGTCCTATTCAAGTTGTCACTAAGAAGACCGGTATTACTATGATTAGCAATGATAAAAATGAGCTTGTTTCTACTCGAGTCCAATTTGGGTGGCGTGTTTGCACTTATTTTAAGAAATTGAATGTGACCGCTAGGAAAGGCCTTTTTCCCCCTTCCCTTCTTTGACTAGATGTTAAAGAGGTTAGCTAGACATTCATTTTATTACTTTTAAGATGGATATTTCGTGTATACTTAGATCTCTATTTCTTATGAGGATCAGGAGAAGACTACATTCACATGTTCTTTTGGTACATATGCCATTAGGAGAATTCCTTTTGGACTCTGCAATGCCCTTACTATATTCAGAGGTGCATTATTTCTGTTTTCTCAAATTTAGTTGAACACTGTATAAAAATTTTATGCAGATGACTACTCTGTATTTGGGTCTTCCTTTGATGGTTACTTGTCTAATCTGAGTGAAGTTCTCAAAAGGTGTAGGGAGAAACATTTGACTTTGAATTAGAAGAAACATCACTTTATTGTACAAGAAAGAACAGTCTTAGGCCATGTTATTTTTAAAGATGGAATTGAAGTTGAAAAGACTAAGACTGACTTGATTGTTAATCTTTTTCCTCCCACTTATGTGAAAGAGGTGAGGTCTTTTCTTAGACATGGTAGCTTCCATGACTATTTTAGTAAGGACTTTAGCAAGATAGCTAAGTCTTTGACCAACTTTTGGCTAAAGATGTGCTATTTTGCTTCTGTTTAGTGTCACATGGTATTTACAAAATTAACAAAGACTTGACCTGTACTTGCATTCTTTATCCTCCTATCTAGGGATAACCTTTTGAGGCAATGTGTGAAGTATCTAATAATGCTATTGGGGTTGTTTTAGGGTAATGTGTTCATAATAAATCCATATCATTTATTATACTAATCACACTTTAAATGATGCGTAATTTAATTACACTGTCATTGAGAAAGAAATTTTGGCTGTTATCTTTGGTTTTGAGAAGTTTAAACATTACATGATTATGTCTTATCTTATTACGTAGACTGATCACTCTACTCTTAAGCACCTTCTGTCTAAGAAGGTTATAAACCTAGAGATGTGAGGTGATTTTGCTTTTTTAAGAATTTAATTAGGAGATTAGAGATAGGAAAGGTTTTGAGAACCTACTTGCTGATCTGATCATATGCATGATTATCTGTAGTAGAGAGTTTGAGTCCAATATTTATGAATGTTTTTCTGACGAGCCATTGTTTGCAATCTACCTTGACCCTTTGTATGCTAATATTGTGAACTACCTAGTGTCTGATAGGATTCTTGAGGGTTAGACTAACAGTGATATAGACTGATTCTTTCACCTTGTGAAATTGTTCATTTGGGATGACCCTTACTTGTTTAAGTATTGTTCTGACCAAGTCCTTAGTAGGTGTATTCCTAAGAACAAGGTTAGAAGTGTCCTTTCATTTTGTCATAACCAAGCATGTGGGGGACATTTCAATGGAAAAAAGACAACAGCTAAAAGTTCTTTAAAGTGGTTTCTATTGGCCTACTTTATTTAGGGATGCTTTTGACTGTTGTACGAGTTGTCCCAGGTGCCACTAGTTTGGTAGGATTTGTAAGACATATATGATGTTACTTAATCCTATCATTGCCAAGGAGAATTTTGATGTATGGGGTATAGACTTCATAGGACTATTTCCATCTTCTTGTTGGAATAAGTATGTTCTGTTAGTTGTAATTAGATAGAGGTCATGCCTACTAGGACCAATGATGCTAGAGTGGTTTTGAAATTCCTTAGGAAGAACATTTTACTAGATTTGGCATGTCCCTGCTATTATTAGTGATCAGGGTATCCACTTTATTAATAGGTCTCTTAATGGTTTATTAAGCAGGTGTTACATAGTTCACAGACCTACTATCCCACATCATCCTCATACTGGTGGTCAGGTAAAAATGTCAAATAGGAAGATTAAGCAAATTGTTGAAACAATTATGAGCAGGAAATGAAAAGATTAGGCCGACAAGCTTATAAATGCTTTATGAGGTTAAAGGGAAACTTTCAAGACTCCATTCGATATGCCACCTTATAAGGTTATCTATGGTAAGCCTTGTCATGTCCCTATTGGGATTAAGCATCAAACTTGGTGGACAAGCAAGATGCTTAACTATGACTTGACTAAGGCCAATAAAGAGAGGTGATTGTAACTGAGTGAACTAGAAGAGATTATAGCTGAGGCATACGGGAGTGCTTGATCTTACAATGAAAGGGCTAAGTTATTTCATGACAGACACATGCTTAAGAAAGAGTTTACCACGGGAATGAAAGTGCCTTTATATGACTCTAGCGTCAATCTTTTTCCAGGGAAATTATGTGCCCCCTAAATAGGTCCTTATGTTGTTTCTCATGTTTCTCCCTACAGTGCAACCGAAATACAGGATCCCAAGAGTGGTACCAAGTTTAAGGTGAATGGTTAGAGATTGAAGTAGTTTTTAGAGCTGCCAAACACAAAAGATATGGAGTGTCTGATACTCTGTGAGCCGGAATCTGGTGTGTGATGTGCTACTGAGTTAGTTCGGGTGCATCTAGTACCTTACTTGGTTTGATTGAACTTTCTTTCCCTTCCTTTGTCTTTTCTTCTTTTATTATCTTTTTATTTTGCTTCTCTCTTGTAGGTATCCTTTACTTTTGAATTTAAGAGTTATCTCATTTTTCTTTTTGCATCTTATTTTTCTTTTTGTATAGTTATCTATCTTTTTAGTCGTTTTTATGATTCAGTTCACTCCCAATGAGGACGATGTTTTAGCAAAAAATGAACAAATTGAAAATGCAAATTGAAAAAAGAACTAAAAAATTTGAAAATCTTTAAACAAAAAATTTATTTTGTTTTTATGGAGATGTACTATTTTGATTGACAATGTTCTCCTATACCTTAGCTATTAGTTGTAAATAGAGACAATGTGTATGATAGAACTTAGTCCAAAGTTTAATATCAGTTTTAACCTCTAACATTTTTAATAGCAAGCCATCTTGATTTTGGTGGGCAACATATGAGATTTTGAGTCTTAAACATTGATTCATCATTTTAGTCTCATATTTTTCTTTTAGGTGTATATCTCTAGTGATTACTCTCTAGAACTTTCATTAATTCTATTCAAAATCACATTTAGCATGTGCATTATGATAATGTGATAGAGACAGTCTTTGTTTTGTGAGCCACATAAGCCAGATTGCTAACTTAATTTGAATGTTTTACCCTTCGCTAACCCTTTGAACCTTAACCGTTTTCATTTAAAGCTTCATTTTAGCCCTTGGCCTAAATACTTTTTTCCTATTACCTAATCCCGGACTAGTGGAGCAACACTCCAACATTTAATCGGTAGCTTTAGGGCGATGATGTACTTGTTGGTTGATTCTGGATCTTTTGGTGTGGTATGAGGGTGTATTTGTTTGATCATTTAAAAATTGAGTTGAGTTGTTTTATTGCATGTCATTCATTCATTTTCTTCGAAGGAAAAAAAAAACAAAGAAAAATAAAAAAATAAAAAAAATCCCAAGAAAAAAAAAGATTGGTTTTTTTAAATCATGA
Organism: Stenocereus thurberi; assembly: GCA_002740465.1. Taxonomy (NCBI): domain Eukaryota; kingdom Viridiplantae; phylum Streptophyta; class Magnoliopsida; order Caryophyllales; family Cactaceae; genus Stenocereus; species Stenocereus thurberi. Next base: position 6,224 of record NCQT01145763.1, on the reverse strand, counting down.
AAAAAAGGAAGCACAAAATATTGTGAATAAGATTATTTGACATGGTTGTGCATACTTGATCTTCATTATTTTAGCTCATTTCCAATAGTTGCTTTTGAGGGTTGTGCCTTATTTTGTCATATTAGGAGAATGTGTGGTATAGATTGTTCATTAATCTCTTGGCTTTTAGTTCCTTAGTTCTCCAATTGATTCCCCTTCCTACCCTTTTACCCCTTTAATCCCATTACAACCCTTGTAAAGTCTTCTTGATTAATAATATTGCATTTTGCATTTGAGTTGTGAAGAATTGAGATTCTTAGCAAGTTTATGGGAGTTTGTATAATTGGTATGAATTGAGGGACCTTGTAATATTTTCAACTCATGGGCAGGAATATTCCACATGTCCCTAAAGTGAAGTCGAGCTTATTCATATTTTCTTCAGTGAAGTAAAAGAATGTGTATAGATCTCATCAGTGGGGACTTAAAGTTTTTTTTTTTGGTGTACATTATGCTTATACATGATCTAATTTCTTGGTATGTTGAGTAATGTGGTTGATTGAAATGCGTATATTTTTTCCTAGTATTGTATATAAATTTTGAAAAGCCAAAAAAGTTTTCTATTTCTTTTTTTTCCCCTTTTTTAAAGATTTTTTGGCTATATCATCTACAAACCCTCAGGGGACTTTACTCATCTGCTAGGGGGGAATGCAGGGGTTTAAAAGGCTTATTGTACATGCTAAGCGCAACCTGATTATTACGAAACTGAGTTAGGGTTTTCTTCTTTAATTTTCTTTTTCTAGGATTTTAAGTGTCATTTTACTCAAGGATTAGCAAAATTTAGATGTGAGGTTAATGTTCAACCTAAAATTATGACATTTTTATACTCTTTTATTATTTAACAGTTGCTTAAAAAAAATAATTAAATTAGGATTCTAATAAGTTTTTATTTATTTTTTGTAGGAATTTTTGGAAATTTGAGAGTTGAATAAATTTCTTGGAAGAGCCAAAAGGGTGTTGGACCAAGACGAACAAAAGCAAGAGAATAGGCCCAAGTTCGCAGTGGCCCAAGTGCTGCAACAGGCCCAATCGGCTAGCCCCCTATCTCAACCCAATTTCGCCTTCTATTTACTCCTTCCTAGCATTACGTGCTTTGCATAAGAGTTGCATTCCTGCCCCAACCTCTCAACTCTCTTTTTCTTCTATTAATTGTGGGCATATTCCTTTCATAGCTGAGTCATAAATGCTGGCCCACCACACAAGAAACCCGGTCTAGTCTCTCTCTTTTTCCTATTCTTCTCTCTTCTTTATGGGCTTTGTTCCAAGCCCATTCGACCCTATGCACACCAGACACAGTGCCCTGCCTTTCTTTTAGCCTCAATTAATCCCTTCCACCCGTTACACGCAACTGATATGATCCCCCTCCCTTCCCTCTTTAATTTTGTTTCCCTTTTCTCTCTCCTCCTTCATTCTCCATCATCATCCACTTATCCATTATGCAATTAAAGGCACCATTGAAGATAAAAATTTAAGATTAATTTACCAAATAATGAGCAAGAAGGCTACATTTTTGCTTTAAAAAGGCATGGACATTCATTCAAGGATTAAGGAAGGATTAAGGAGAATCATTGAGTTTTTAAGTTTTCAATTCTGGTTTTCTATTTTATTTTTTTTCCTTTTCATTTTTCANATCTGATGTAGTGATTGAGACTAACTACTAACACCGCAAGTGCATGGGTAGCTGTAGTATAGATAAAGATATCGCTCCTTAGGGACTAATGTAACTTACTGAGTCTTGTCCGTCGGAATGTGCTAAGTAAAATTCTAATTCAATGGGTGTTGATTTAACATTTACGAACCCACTATTCTCAAATCAATCAAAGAGAAAACATGTCTAGGAATTCTCGTAGTTTTGAATGAGTATTTGATCAAAACGAATAATATGTGCTTTTCTCTAATCGGTTAATCTCAAGGAATTATAATATACCCAGAAATTTGATCTATTCTTTCGAAATCAATCAAATTTGCCTAAACTAAGCAAAAGTCGTTCTTTCAAACTAATTTGCCTTAATTTAAGTTAAATATATTCTATTACTCGTTAGTCCACCTAACATACCAATCTCTTTTTCGAGATGACTCAATGTTAGGTTTAATCAAGCAGTCTAATAACCAAATGTCACCTTTCAGTTTTTCATTCGTTTGTTTCAAGTAAGCAAGTAAAATTGGACCAAAAATACACTCACAACATATCAAATATTTGATAATCGAAATCAAACCAATCATGAAAATAGACACAATTCTTTAAATTAAAACATAAACCAACAACACTTACAGAAAACTACTAAATTCCTAGACAAAAGCAAACTACTCAGACATGATTAAGAAATAAACAAAATTAACCAACAATTCGGCGAAATCTGAGAGAAAGGCTTGACTGAGGTGACTTTTAACCAAGGGCTTCAAACTGCCTCAAAAACCAAACACATATACTCAAAATTGCTCACGAAAACTAAAATCAAACTAGAAAACAACAAAATTTGAAAAAGAAAGAAACTAAACTAGACTCTAATCTAATGGTTTTGTGTGCAAGGAATGCTCAAGGGGATTTTTTCTACTGCTGCAGAATGAGGCTATTTATAGGAGAGCTCGCTTGATCTCAGTCATACAGCCAAAGAAAGACGAAGAGACAGCAGTTACAGGCTCATTATGACCCGTGAGGTGCACCACGGTCCAACCATGGTCTGATCTGGAGCCGAATTTCTACTGTTTTCTTGCTTCACGGGCGTAGCAACTGATGGATGTCCATCAGGGACGTCAAAATACATCTATCTGTGGTCAAATGTTGGGTAAAAAGACTTAAAATTCTGTAAATCACATCAAACAATTACACCCAAGTATAAATCGAGAATAGGAGTGCAAATATTAACTTAAAGTAGATAATTCTCCTACAAATGTAGCGAAATGACCCTAAAATGATGTATACATTAAACACGTATCAAACTCCCTCATGCTAAAATTGTTGCTTGTCCTCAAGCAATATACTAAAAGAAACTATGCATAACCTTCGCAGGACAGACATAGGTAATATGCAAATGGAAAGGCCGATCAAAAGGTAGCCCACAAAGATGCAAAAATCATTAATAAACAGATTAAGGAATGAAATTTTCAAAAACCTTTTGATAGACCACAGTGTCAACCTTAAATCGATCTTCCACCAAGTCATCACATGCAATCATTCTGACGTATGAAACAAGTAGGGTTAGCAAGGCCAGTAGAACTTCACTATAGTTATGCGGCTCTCATCACTCATACGTTTAATAATAATGAAGGTTCTCTCAATTCTCATTCCTTAGACTCAAATCTACCATAAGTTTGACAAGATTCTCAAATCCGCCATCACTAAAATGCAAACATACTAGACAATCATGAGTACTTTCATAGGGATGTAACAGGGCTATGGATAAGGTTAAGAGGGCAACAAATGTTTTGAAAATGAGGAGCTAGAAGCCATAGACTAAGAGCTGAACAATTCCTAGTGCATCATACTACATCCTTCTTAAACCATATCAATTCATCAACAAAATAAATCCCAAATTGAAGAGAGAAAGAGCCAAAAATCACAAATATCTTACAATCCCACGAAGGCTAACACTTTCTTTCGATTCTTTTTTTTTTCCCTTTTTTCCTTTTTGTTTTTCTCAATTGCTTCACTTTTTTTCATTTTTTTGTTTTCGATCGTTTCTTTTTTTCCCCCAAAAAAGGATGGCCAAGAGGAAATCCATAAGGAACTTTAAATTTCAACTCTTCTCCATACGTTGTATAATTAAACAAGGGATTTATCAAGATCTCACATCCCTGCACCAAATAGCCAAAATTAACTAAAAGATAACAATCCACCTTATTAACGCCCTATCAAACTTGATGTAAAAGAATGAACCACTCCTCTAGTCTTGGCTTAAAGGTAAGATAAGTATTTGGCCATGGGCTATAACAGGAGGTTTAAATAAAGAAAAATGGGTATAGGCTCAAAGGGGCTAGCAAGGGATACAATACACAACAAAGGTGGCTATTTGGCTGTAGGTTTTAAAAAATCAAAGAAAAGAAGAAAGAAATGCCTCAATCATATTGTTTAATGCATATGCAAAATGTGATCTTAAATAAGAATTNNNACAAGTTCTACAGAAATGACGTCAAGGAAGAGTCATACATGAAAGAAATTATGAGATAAAAATGATGAATAGCCTCTAAAAATTCAAAATCTCACGGGATATCTACCAAGGTCAAAACTAGCTCACTGGTAAACACATGCCAAGAATCATGTAAAGATTCATGGGGTAAATCAACTCGCATTCAACATGTGGTCAAAACATAGAGATCATTTCGAAAAACTCATTCACAAACATTTTATGCGCAATTCGAGCAAATCAAAGGTTTAAATTAAACCTTAGAAATCTACCAAATCTATAAAAATCATCATCGGAGGATATTATTTTTTTCCTTTTTTATGTATGCTCCTACAAACAATGCAAACTAAAATTGCAAAGAAACTGATAAAAGAAAGAAACTGAAATACAACCTGGAATAAAAAAGAAAACTAAATGCACTACTAAACAAAACTAAATACTAAAATCAAAAACTACAAAAACTACCACTAAAAACATATAAAAAGCACAGTCACACTGTAAACACAAATTTCGAGCCTAAAATAAATTAGATAAGAAATTGATTAACAAATTGAATTTCTGTATTGATATTGTATATGAGTACAATCTCTATATAATTGTTGCAAGAAACAAGCATAATAAATCCTCTGATTTGATCTCCTTGAATAATCTTGAATAACTTATTTCAAGAGAGAGCCTGAGAGGCTTAATCTCTATCGAGAATTTGATATCTGAAAAGTAGACGGCACGTGTTTGGAGTGCTTGTTGTCTTTTTCCAGAGAGAGTTTATGAGCTCTTGTGAGTTCTTCTGATGCTAATGTGCTGAGCCCCCCCTCCCCAAATGAGGGAGAATGACCTCTATTTATAGGCTCTTAGGCTAGAGTTTTGAGTTGGACTTTGGGCTCAAACCCATAATTAGGTGTTATTTCTTTATTTTAAATAAAGAAATAATTACTATTTATTGCATCATTAATAACATGTAGCAATTTCTAATTGGCCATAATTTGATCGCATTTAAATGGGACTGTCAAAGCTAATTTTTCATGTGGCAGCTCCTAATTGTAAAATAAAATTTATTTTATTTTACACGTGGCATCATTTAACTTGCCAGTAAATTTTAACCTCCTACAAATGCCCCTTCAAGAGTCAGCCGCATACACGAACTTAGAGTATGTGTTTGAAGCGGCTGAGTCTCGAAAACTTAGTAGATGCTGAAAATCGAGCTCTGTTTTTTTTTTCTTTTTTTTTGGGTGTGGGCTGGCCGTCTTTTTTCTCTTTCTTCTTCTTCTTTTTTTTTTCCAGCTTGGGGCTTGGATTGGGTGTTCTGGGTTTGTTGTTCCTCGTTGTTTGAACTGATTTGAGGAGGTGTAGAAGGAGGGGGAGTAGGAGAAGTTTCTTCCTTGGCTATAACCATAAATTTTTGCCGAATCATCAACATCATCTCACCTCTTTTTTTTCGATTTTTTTTTAACTCCGAGAGCTGTATAAAGTGTTAAAAGGAAATTAGTGCAGAATATAATTTTGTATATATCCTCGAATCTATTTCTTTCCTAAACAGTTGGGATGGTAAACGGCTAAGACAAGGGTTTCTTGGTGAGGCTCTTGTATATATGTTCTCATCCAACGCTTGTATAGAAACCTTCATTGAAGACAAGAACATTCTCAGTCGCAAGCCTTGAAAGTCGGTTTGGATTGGCCGTGTGAGATTCTCTCTCCTCTATTATTTCTTCGCTGCTCTGTTCCTCCTATCTCTGTCTCTCTCTCTCTCTCTTTTTTTTCCGCGAGCCTCCATGGCCGAATTTATGCAGAGCCCGTCTTCAAATAAACTGGAGGAGGAAGGAGAGTAATGTGCCAAATTTCTCCACGGTGTTAGTCTAAGAGCACCTCAACGCAATTTGTCCGAGACCACCTCAACGCAATTTTTTTGGGGGGGGGGACATACGCCGTGCATTTATGAATTTCTTTTCTCTCTTTTTTTTTCTTTTTTGTTCTTTCAAGATAACATCAACCTCCATGGTTCTGCTTGCTACCTGAATCAAGATTTTCATCGTTCTTGCTTATCTGCTTCAATCTGTCCATCTTTTT
>NCQT01145743.1:7266-21434 GCA_002740465.1 Stenocereus thurberi | reverse complement strand
TGGTGGCCCAGCTACGGCTCATTCATATGGTACCAACTAATGGTGGACCAGCCGCAACTCATTCATATGGTACTAACCAGGCACCCAATGCTCTAAAATATGTAGAGGTCCTTAAATCACAAACTGATGAGTCACATTCACATCCTAGAATACCAGGGGCCCATCCAGATCCCATGTAACAAAAACTGAAGAGTCAATTGGCGGACCGGGCAGTGCCCACTTAAAGTGCCAACCAACGACTCACACAGCTCCCAATACAAAGACTACTACTTCTATGGCCAAAGCTCTAGAATGCTCTATAAAAGCCTCAGACAAGACATGAACCTCTTTTCCCCAAAAACATAACTTAATGAAATCATATAATTGCATTTTTATTTTTGAAGAAATTCAATTCTGCAATTTTAGCAAAAACCTAATCAAAACAAAGCATAATCCCATTCAAAATACTTTTCACAAGTTTTCGATAATCCATAACGACATTTTACTATTATAATGCATGAAATCATCACAAACGTGATGACTATTTAATTTATGCATACGAATAACCCATAATTACACAAAAAATAATGCTTCAGTCAAAAAATTTGAAACTCAAAGGATACACATCCAATATGGAAAAAAATTGGTAGACAATTACAAAATAATATCATGCATTCACTATAATATTTTCATAATTTTATGCGAAGCCAGCCCTCCATAATAATCAAAACAGTACCAAGAATTATCCTTTAAAACAGTACAATTTCAATCAAAAATCCACAACTCATGAAGTACATCTCAAAAGTTCATAAAACTTTCCAAAACATTTACAAATATCATAGAGAACGTATGTTAAAATTTTCACAATTTTATGCTAAGTCAATAATTACCAGAAAATTCATACAGCAATCGAACTTTGGGCACTTAAGTAGGGCAATTCCATCAAAAATTCATAACTCACAAAGTACATATCCAACATTTATGAAACTTCACAGAAAACTGCCAAATAACATGAATATTATATAGTAAAACTTTTATCATTTTTCCCCAACTCAATATCTCACAATAATGAAAACACTAACCAAATTTCGGCACGAATTTACAGGGCAGATCCAATCAAAAATTCGTAACTCATAAAATAAGCATCTAAAATTGATGAAAATCTACAAAAAAAAATTGCCCAACAACATAGGGAGCCTATAGTATAAATTTCAAAAGTTTTCAATGCTCCAATAATTTACAGAAATGTGCACAGTAGCATGGTCTCTGAAAAATCCAAAAATTCAACTTAATTTCTATCATCTTATTCGTCCAATACAAGCAGTCAACCTAAAAATCTATATTCTAGCATACAAATGAACAAATTAGCAGCATATCATCAACTCACAACATCTAATTCATCCAAAACTCACAACTGATCATGAAACTTTTAGGAATGGATTTCTAAATAGTGAAAGTAGTGTTCTAAACTACAAAAATCTAAAATTAAATTCATAATTTCAATTTAAAATCAATTCCTCAAATTCGAACATAGATTTTCAAAGTAATCTTTCTCCAATCAATTTTAAGTTAAGAAAAGTAAGAATTACTCACCTTGAATTGATTTTAAAATCAAAAACCTTAATCTTCTTCTTCTTCTCCTCCTGCTCCTCCTCCTCCTCTTCCTCCTCCTCCTCTTTCTCTTCTTCTTCTCTTCTCCTCTGCCTCTCTTTCCTTCTCTAGCTATGCGTGGGTTTAAGATAGAGAAAGCAAGAGAAGCCTCTCTCTCCTGTTTGATGAATATCACGTGAAACTAAAAAAATAGATCCCCTTTTTCTTTTTCCTTTTTTTTGGGTCAAGCCTCCTTTTTTGACTTTTCATTCCATTTCTTTTTTTTTTTTGCACAGTTACTAAACGAGTAATATTTTCTAATCACTCCCAAAAACATAATAATAATAATAATAATGATGTAAAACACACACTTGTGCCTAAAATAAAATGCGTACAATATACATATAATTAACATATCGCACATAATTCAAAATAAGCAACAAAAATTTAGGGGCATTACACCAACCATAGCTAGTTGTCGATATAGTTTGATAGGTTAGGGACTCATCTTAGCTACTTAAATTGTTAATTGGTCAAATTATAATCTCATGCCTCTTATTTTGTTTTTATTAGCTTTATTTAGCTTGTCTTTCAATTCGTTTTCATTTAGACTGGACTGAAACACATGAGTGAACTCCGGTACTTGAAACCCAACTCCTTGTGGACGATACCCTAAGGACTCGATGATAAACCTTGCACTTTAGGTGATAAATATTAAGACTTTAATTCTTCCTATCACTTGGTTGAGACATCTCGCTTCTGGGGGGTTCTTTCTTCCTTCCTAAGGATTTCAAACTCACATAGTAGCATTCTCTTGTCATCTTTTAGTCTCCATATAATTTTTCCACCTTTCTACCATCCAGTTCAAACTGGATGAATAGGAGGTAAGGTGCACCAATGGCTTTAATAGTGTTAAGGGTTGGTCGTCCCAGGATGGCATTGTACGCCATAGGGATGTCCACCACTAGAAAGTTTGTTTCTACTGTTCGTGAGTTGTTCTTATCACCCATCGCACAGGTAGTCTTTTGATTCCAATAGGATACGTGGCTTAGAAGTCTCAACAACTTTGAAGCCTTTTTGTTATACTGTAACTTCTTAAGGTGTACAAGCATGATGATACAAACAAAACTTCCAATGTCCACAAGTATTCGACGAACCATAGCAGTCACTATCTTAAGTTGTACCACCAAGGCATCATTGTGAGGGGTTTGTAAGGGACACATGTCCTTCGGACCGAATGTCATGGTTGGTCTCATAAGCGGGTTCAACCCTCCAGTTGCCATGATCTGGCTGAACTTTCAAATATGAGCTTTTCGACATCCCGTGTTTAACCATTTATCATCAATCCCTCTAATGATGGTTGCTATAATCTCCGTGTTGCGGTTAGCATCATTGTCTGTCTTTCCTTCTGGGTCATCGCAATTGTGATCCCCACATCCTCCTCTTCTCAAGAAGCGATTGAGCTATCCCTGATCAGCCAACTGCTAGAGGGCTTTCTTGAGTTCACGACACTCACAGGTAGTGTGCCCATAATCCTCATAGGAGTCATAATATTTGTTCTTGTTCATGAATTTTGTTAGAGTCCCAATGCGCTTTGGTCGCCTTAGCATGGGGCTGCCCTTGATTTCTATGCAACTATTTTGAGGGCTAGTACAGAAGCGCCTAACTCTTTCCTCATCCTTCCTATGCCGTTTGTCCGACTGGGAACCCGTATCATCCCCTACTCTTTTTCGATTATTTTATCTGACAAAGGCATTTCCGGTGCATATCTCTATGGCTTGTATGAAATCTTGAGCCCTCCATAGGGCTTCTGTCTATGTCGTTACCTTACTCTTAGTAAGGAAAAACATGAACACTCCCAAATGCAATCTGTTGAGGAAAGTCGTGTGTGCCACCCTATCTTGTAGGTTTGGGATTAAGACGGCTTCATGGTTGAATCTCATCACATACTCCTTTAAGTCTTCCCCTTGGCTTACCGGATTTTGAAAAAATGAATGCTAGTCTTCTATTCTCATTTGCTCATTATAAAGTGAGTGCTGAACAACCAGGCCAACTGAAGGAAGGAGATAACGTTCCCATCAGTATGATTATTAAACCACTTCTGCGCAATCCCCTTCAATGTGCCTAGGAAGTACCTGTAACAAGTTGTGTCATAGATGTCCTATATGTAGTGCCTTATAGATATCCAAATGATTATTAAGGTCGACAACGATAGTTGATATTTTGACCTTCTTGGGAGGTGGCGCCTCCATAATTTCTCTACTGAAAGGTGTTGAGAAGGATGACTAGGTCCTTCTCTATGAAAAGCCGTCGATCTAACGCACAAGAAGCCTAGGATAGCGTAGTTCAATCATCGAAGGTGACCCACAACGCATGGATGATACCTCTTATTTTTGGCCCCCTCTTGGTATTGGCCGTTCGAGGGGCGGGGAATGAGTTCTACAAGGTCCCTGAGTTCCCGTCGGGGTCCTTCACATGGACTTGGCCAGCGAAGGAACTCTTTCTTTGAAGTCTCCCCTGTAGAGTAATAGGGATGTGAGGACTCCTCTTGCTTCCCACACCATCCGGCTCCCCGGCTCTTGGATGCGTAAAGATTCGTGACGGACCGCAAGAGAGCCACGCTATTGTGAACTTTTCGGAGAGCTTGCTTAGCTTCGATGATTCTTTCTAGCATCCCCGCCTCACAAAGCACTCGCATTCCTTTAGAGGCATTGGCTCCGAGCCTGCTGATATTGAGGGGTGTATATGGGTGTTGGTTTGTATTTGAACCCTTGGATGGCCTCAAGTTGACACTCGTTTGCCTTTATCTTTTCGCACACCCCTCGGATCACCACCCCTTACACTTGTTTTAGCGCCTTCTCCAATTGTTCTGGTTTAACAAATTACTTAGTGGAAGGGCGATCCACTGAATTCTTTACAGAGCTCTAAGCTGAAGAGGAGCGCTAATCTATTTTGGAATAAACTTACTTGAGTGGTGGTGACACCGGACTTACGTGTGGCTGACACATCAATTAATCATGTGATTTGACTGTACCCCTTCGAAGACCTAAGGACGACCTCGGTGTCTTTCCTGTGGAAAGCCCCTTCCGATGCTCAAGTTAGTCTCAATAAGAATTATGGAAGTAGATAGAGATAAAAGAGTAGAGACAAAAGAGAGTTTACTATTTTGGTAGATTGTTTAGTGATGTAGTCAAGTTGCGAATGGCGAAAGTCCCTCCAAAATGGAAAATATTAGGCTATTTATAGCCTTGGGGTTGGCATCTAAGGGCAGGATGGTAATTTCTCCATTTAGAAGGCCCATGTACCATTACATCCATCCGAAATCGTTCTACCTTCCTGATGGTCGACTCTGACCCCACGTTGACTTGGTTAGTACCACGTGTCGCCTTCCTATTAGACGGGTCACTAAATAACCCAATCAATTGAAATTTTATTATTACCTGATTTACTATAGAGGGTTACAAATCGATATTCTAAAATGATTTTTCAAGATAGTCTCGTCAAGAACATTGATACAGTATAGTTTCGTGAAGGAATATTCTTGAGAGTCTTCTTCTTCCGAACTTCTGTCTTCTGGATGGTTTTTTCTTTTTTTTTTTCTTTTTAAGGCTTGTTCCTCAGGTATCGATGCAGTTTTTCTTTCTTACCAGGTCATTCAATTCTCTATCTAGGCCTTAGTAGTAATATGTGTTATGACAATAGCCCTTATGAATCTCACACCATTGATCTTCATTCATATTTTTAGGCCTTTGATTAGTATTTTAGATCTATCCATTAGAGCAGAACCTTTGATCTCCTCTAGGATTTCACCCCTAGAGGCATTGAAGAGAGATTCTGTGTTAAGGGTTTTCTCTTTCTTTTCTCTATGATATTGCTTCGTAAACCTCTTGTTGTCTTTCCCACCCACCTTATCAGGAACCTTGGTGCCTCTCCTTATTGCCTCAACCTATATATATCTATCAGCCTATTTCAAAGCCTCAGTGAGGAGTTTGGTGAGAAATGTTTTCTCTTAGCTGCTTATATATTACACAATTAACAATGGTTGTAATTGTAACATCTAGGTGTAAATCCAAAACATAAAGAGTGCCTTTGTGGGACCTATTAACAAACTTAGCTAGAACCTCCCCATCCCCTTGTATGACTCTCATAATTTTGCACTAATTTTGGAATCTTCTTGTTCCTTTCAAAGTGAGCTATAAATCTAGTAGAAGGATACTCATAAGAACTAATGGATCATAGGAGAGTGTGTTGAACCAAGTCCATGTTGCTCCTTTGAGGGTAATTGGGAAGTATAGACAAACCATTACTTTTAAAGAAGATGGTCATAGATAAGCCTTGGTTAAATAGGCATGCGGTTATCCCTGATGGCCTGTACTCCCCTCATATAAGCCTATCTTTGTCACCTTAATTCTCTCAGGGAGTTCAACATCATAGACCCTAAAACAAAAAGGTGTTTAATATAGGTAGATGATTTGCCTAGGAAGCATATTGATTGCTAGTTCCATTTTCGACCCTAGGATAGTTCTTTCACATAGACAGTTCAACAAAAGCAAAACATTATTGCTATGAATCTTCCTTATGCTCTCCTCATTGATGAGACCTTTCTCCATCAAACTTCTTATGAATGGATTTGTCATGTCAATCTTCTTTTAGTTTAAGATCTCTCTCAAGTTTTCATCCTTTATGGTTGTTTCTTTATGATATGAGGCATCTTTTACTATATGATCCTCTTGGTTTTTATGATTTGTGTCTTTTGATTCCTTAGTTTACTTACCTTCACCAAAATCTTTTGGTGGTATATTTCTTGACTTAAGGTCCCAACAAATTGTAACTATTTGAGCACATGAGAAACTTGTAGGCTTCTTTTAGATCTAGTGAAGCTTACGCCACCCTTCAACAAGACCTATAAGATCAATTTTCAAAACGGCGGGTTTCCTCATCTTCAACAGCCTATTAGGGAAAGAAGCCTAAGGTAGAATTAAAGAATATATGCTAAGATAGTTTATTTGGACTTACCTTTTAGGTCATCCCATGACTCATTAACATATACGGTTTTAGGCGGCTCCCTTAGAGAAGTTCAAGTAGGAGTCATAATCTTTTTAAAAATGGATTTTATTCTTAATTTTGTTTATCCTCTAAGATCTTCCCTCGGTTGAGAAACTTTAGAAAATCTATGCTAGATTTTCAACTACCTACCGAAGTCATTTTTGATTTTTTAGGTTCAAAGACATTTCTGACTATGTCATCACTACGCTTCTTTATTTGGACTAAGGCCCAATGCTCAATGTTGGTGGCTTAGCTGATCCAGTTTATTTCATCCTTTTAGGCAGTTTACTAGGCTTAGGCCCCTTGCCTTTGAACAATTTATCTACCCTAATCATAAAATATTCATTAGCTAGTATGCTTTTTCTTGCTACCCTTTCACCACATAGCCTTGTGGTTGCTCAACATATATCTCTTTCAACTTCCCATGTAGAAATGCAAACATGACATATAGTTGAACTGCTCGTGACTTTAATTGCACTGCTATGGAGAGCATTGTGCTTATCATCTTCGTATGAACTACAGGAGCAATTGTTTCATTAAGATCAACTTTGAGTTATCGTAAATACAACTAGATCGGCCTTAAACTTCTTAATTAAGCCATCCTCATTATTTTTCATTTTGTAGAACTATTTACATTCGATGACTTCCTTGTCTTGAGGCTTATCCACCAGTTGTCAAGTATTATTGTTCTAGATCATTTATATTTTCTCCTTAATAGCCTCTACCTAATTTCCATCATTAGATGCCCTTGAAATGTTTCCACATTTGTAGTCTTGTAGACAAGTTGGAGGCACACATGTTATTGAGGTCTTTGAATAGGTTGAGGGGAAGCTGATGGACTCAGCTCTGCAGTTAGGTTTGAAAAGCTTGATCCACTTGAAGATGGGCCTGCTACTGAAGATGAGCTCGAATCAAGAGTCTTTGTTCTCTCATTTCTTGATTTTAAAGACTTTCTTTAGTTGACTGTTAGTTTGGACCTTTTAGCCAATTCCATCTGGATGCTTCATTGATTTGACATCTTATAATCAGTTTCTGATTTTACGGATTACAAAAACAATACCCTTTAGATTCATCACTATAGCCAATGCAGAAAGACTATTATTCTTTATCATCTAGTGTTTCCTAGTTTTCTTTAGTGATATGTGAATAGGCTATGCACTCAAAAGCTCAAGGATGTGTAGTGACCATGACTTGTACAACATTCTATTGTAGGNNNTATCGATGTCGTATAGCGATAGATTAAACACTGCTTAGGCTAATAAATAAAAATATAGCACCTGGGAGTATAAATCAAATTCACGAGGAAAGATATAATAAGCTAGTTTAAATGTAATTAAATTTACCACTTTTAATTTTTATTTCCCTTTTAATAAATTCAAAATAAGCAAAGAAAATTACTAAAAATTACTCACTAATACTCTAAAATATTCTAAGCCTAATTCTCGAAAAAAAAACAGTAAATATTTAACCTAAATGCCCTGGAAAAATAAAAATAAAAATAATCACACAATATGAAACTGCAAATTAAAACAAAAAATAACAAGTACAAAATTACTCCCAAAAATCACAAAAAAATACCTAAATGAATAATATGAAAAGAATTAAATTTATAGTCCCAGAAATATAACTATTTATTTTTAGAAAAATAATATGGAAAATAATTACAAAAAATACTAATAGAAAATAAAATCTAGAATTAAATATAATATACTACTCTTAAATAAATATAAAATTAAATAGTAAAATTCATCACATTATAAAAAATAATTTTATAAACTTAATTAGACTCTAAAAATGTAAAACCAAAAATTGATAACTTAATTTTTGGATTTATTAAAGTGAAAACTTGCACGTATCAAATTTAACAAAACAATTCTAAAAAATTATCAAATAATTTTTGAAATTTTTGATATTAAATAACATCATATCAGGACTCCATCTAAACCCTAAAAGAATGTAAGACATGGAAAAAAACGAGCTATTTTAACCTAATTTCTGTCAAACAGATAAATAATAGCAAACACATCATAGAGAACTAATTTGAAAATTAAAGCACACTAAAATTCAAAATATAATTAATCTAAAATTACTAAGATATACCTTAAACACTACTCTTTGGGATGAGGGATAAATGAAATTTAATAATAAAGTCCATAAATTTAAGAAATAAAAATTTACAAACTAAAGAAATCAACTAAAAAGTAAATAAATAATTATCAAAGATACAAATTTAGGAAAACACTTAGCATAGTTTATATCCTCTATGCAAATTAATATTTATCATCAATAGACAAATTGACTTTTCCATGAGCTAGATTACAGAAGATACCCACAAATGGATCTTCCCCACTTGTCCTTAGATTATCCTTTAACTAGATCCAGCCCTAATATAAATCCTACTAGTTTTGATAACCCTAGCCCAAGTGCAAGAATTTAGTTAAAATAGAGCATTGAACATTAGAAAACCATCATCTGACATCATCTAAAAAACATCTATAATGATTTCTTAATCAAAAGACACATATTTGAGTCATCAATGATCAATTAGGGTAATACTTGTACCTAAAAGACTAAAGCTTATATGTAGTAAAGCTTTTAAAGTATCAAATGAATTTACATTAGACTAATTAGCATGCGTTCTAATTAACATAAGATAAATATTATAAATAATGAACACAAACCGTTGTTGAATGATGGAATAAATCAACTAGACCATAAAGCACGAAACTTGCTTCAAAATGATTAATTTAGTGTGGTATCAAATAGATTATGCTAAGCAAACAAACTACTGACTCATTGTAAATTAAATTACATAAAATATCTAAATACTTCATGTTTGATAACAAATTGAACTAATAATAAACAAACAATAATACTTTGAGCGATAAGACAATCATGACTATGAATTTGGAGCTGATGATGATTATATGTGATGTTGATGTTAGTGAACAATGATGTGTGGAGTAGTGATAATGTGGGAGATGATAAAGTTGATGGTGTGGAGGACGATAGGGCATTATGATGATGGATGGGCAAAGGAAGATGTTGAGGTGTGGTGTTGATGGGCCTATAGAGGTATGTGTGAAGATGATGGGAAGGATTGTGATGAATGTAAATGGTAAGGAGGATATGGCGTTGGTTGGAGATGGTGAATATATGATGACGGTGATGTTTTCATAATGTGAATGATCTAACTAAGGCTTTTCAAGGTTTCTTCTCCTCCAAGGCTTTCGATTTCTTCTCTAAATAGGACTAGTAATCCCCTAACCCTAATCTTCTAAATAAGTTATTATGAAAATAAATATTTTTAAAAAATTATTACTTTTGAAACAACTTGATGAATCCCCTTAAAAAGTCATTCAATAAATAAAACTCACATTTCGTCATTTTTTCTTCTCCTCTTTACTTTAGTAATCCTTAACCTAGAAAATAGATAAAATAAAGTAAATTAGATTAAAGAATATATATAACATAAGCTAGTAATTTTTGAAAACAATAAATTGTGCACACTTAGACTTTGGAAGTTCTCATATAAAGAAATTTATGACTCAACCTAGAAACTACCCCAATTACTTATAAAGTTACACATAAAATATGAAAGTTACACTAGGCATTGGCTTGCTTTGAAAATAGTTTGATTCAAAATTTGTTAGTTTCCCCTAGCTCCAATAAGTGAGAAACTACTAAACATTCAACTTCCATCAAATAGTTTCCTCTTCTGGCTCACAATGTCTCCTCGACAAAAGTAACTACAATAGTAATCATCCATCTCATTTAAGCATGCACACATGATTAAGATGTCTAAAAGATTTAAAATAGAAAAACTTCTTTACAGCACGGATATAGAGACAGTTGAGCTATGAGAACTAGCTCATTGAAATTGATTTAAAACTTGCCTTACAACTTCTTTTATCAATTTTTCCCTCTTTTTTTGGAGCTTTCTTTCCCAAACTCCATTCGCACACATATTTGATGCCTATATAAGGTCTTAAAAATATAGCACTCCTAGTCTTATACTCACTCTAATAGAAGTGTCGGAGTTAGCACTTTATTACCCTTTTCTCTTTTTTTTTGGGGTCCGCTAGTATGGTTCGAGGAATTGACCGGCCTAAAAGGGCATGACTCTCTCAACATGGGTTACTACATATGCAATGCTCGAATCAAGACTAAACTTTAGTAGAAAAAGGTATCAAGCCACCTACTCCTACCCAAGTTGGTAATCTAATGGATTTTGTTTTTCATAGGCTATTATTAGGATATATCAAGTTGCAGGCGACCCTAAATGGGGTTAACTTTTCTAGCACAGGTCTTCTTCACACACAACCTACTTCTGGGGAGCAAGTGTCATAATACTTAAACCAACCTAGTTTTGCAACCCAACATTTACTTTTTATATATGTATTTTTTTGGTAAGACAATAAAAGTCACAATTAATGATTTATTCTGCTAATTCAATAGTATGGGAAAATGGACTAGGCCCTTTTATTAGCTCTGATGCAAATGTATAACATGATCAAATGAGGTGAATAGCCATGAATGTCACTCATTAAAGAGATAATATGAGGATTAACTCAAACAGCTCTGAATGACAGCTAGCATGCTCAAACGTTCACACTCAAAGAGGGATAAACTAAAAATAGTAAAATAGGAAAACAAAATTAATCAAGAGCGCCTGGCATAAACTCATATTCAGACATTATTTTACAGGAAGGAAAATAAAAGAGTCTAAAAAAAAATTTTTTTTTTTTAGACAATAATAATGCAACCCACTAGGAGCAAATGTAGGATGCACCCTCCCCACTAATAATTAATTCATATATTGTCCATAATGCATGTCAAATAACGAAAATAGTGCAAAATTAAATGTAAACTTTCCAGAAAATGTTGGGATGCCTCCCAACCAGTGCCTTTTCTTTTTACTATCATTGTCCTTATACAACTGCTACTCATGGATACTCCAATCGGATCTTATACCCTGAGTAGATTTTGATCTCCTTTATAAAATACTTTAATTTGTGACCATTCACCTTAAAAATTTTGTCAAAAGAAAAACTTCTAATCTCAACTACACCATGTAAGTAGGTCTTTATTACATTAAAAGACCTTGCCCTCTCAAATTTAGCTTACAAGGAAAGTGTCTTAATTTTGAATTAAGTAACAACACTTTCGCACCTACCCAAGGTTCGTGTTCGTCTCTAGTGAGATCATATGTGAACAAAATATTTGGTTAAGTCCTTTAAGGTATTGCTAAAGTCCACCTGAATGCTTCAGTGTGTTCTCTAAGAACCCCAATGAGTTTGTCCTCATGTTCAAGTGTGATTACATTAAAGATTATAATGGGTAAGCTCTCATTATCCCTTAAACAAGCACACTCAATATTTTTAGGCGATGGTTTCAGTTTTAGCGAAATATGATAGGGCAGTAACTTTGTGTGACTCTCAAGTAATTCTACCTTCCTAGGACTATCAAGTGCATGTAACTTCAACAAAGATTTTATGTTATCCACTAACTCATCATCAAGATGGTAAGGCATGTCTTGAAATGCAAACTCATCCAAACCCTGAGTAAGCACAATTAACAATTCATTCTTATAAGATAATTCATAAACAACCAGGGACAATTCATCGATCACATCAAGTGCACAAAGATGGTTCACATTAGTAGGAAATCTCATGGCATTAAAAATATTGAAGTTAATAAGTACATTGGTATGCGTGATGACATCCATCGTTTCTCTGGATGAATAGAATCCATGAAGGAAGGGGAACGTACTTCCAAGGGTTTGTCGACTGTCAAGAGGAGCGAGAATTGAGATAGATTCAGCGAGAGGAGCAACGGGCAATGAGGAGATTCAATAGTATGAAGAGCGCCGTCGAGTGAACAAGTTTATTTGGCACCAATCCGAGTCCATTCGGCAATTAGAGGAGGGCTTCTACACCTTCCTAGGTCATCATAGGAGCTCGTCTTCAGTTCCCTCATTCGATCAGGGCCATTTCGGCATCCTTCTCCCCGTTTCCTCCGCACTTTGGCTGCCTCTTGGGCCTGATGGATAAGTCATACCCCCTCCCCTTCACTTCTCATGTCTATTCTTTTCATTAGGGACAATGAACAGTTCAAGTATGAGGGGTGAGCTTATGAGCTCTATGATGATTATGATGTTGTGTCATGCATTTCTAGTGGGTTTGGATGTGACTTATGATGGGTTGTAGTGTGCATATATCTCTCTACATTGAGCATGCTTACATTTAGATCTTACGTTTCATTCTAGCATAGGTGCATTTCTATGGTGCATTAGTTGTAGTTTTATTTTCTATACTAGGAAGGCATGTAGGACATTGTATTTAGGTAGGTGATGCATTGCATATGTCTTTCTCCTAACCATTGATCTAAAGTGGAGACATGTTGCATAGGGTTCTACAAGACTGTGAGGTAATTCTTTCAACCCTTCTCTTTATATATCTGCTTATTGATTCCCTAGTTAGGTTTATTGCTTTGAATAAAAGAGAAGAAAAAAGGGTGAAATTTTTTTTGAAAACCCCTCTAATGATGATGTTCAACGGGTGCTGTCCTGGATGGATTATTGTGGCGATTTGTGGCAAATGAGACTTGATGGCACCGAAAATCTTATGAATTGGTTGTGACAATGTTGTGATTGCTGCGTTTTCTGTGCTTGCTTATTTACCCCTAAAAGTTGCCTTGATGTGAAATGGTTGAACTTTGATTGTTGGCCAACCGTTTAAGCTAGTTTTGGACTATAGTAGGAGACCCCTGTGAGACTTTTGAGTCTAATTAACCATTCTTTTTACATGCTCTTAAATGTCCTTTTATGAGGGTTACCCCCTTTTTGGTGTGCATCTCCAGAACTTGGCTTCACTCTCTTCAAAATCGTGTTCAGCATGCGTATAGTGCTGATATGATTTAGGCATTCATTTGACTTGTAAACCACATTAGCCAAAAGCCATCTTGTATGGTTATAGCCCTTTTGTGAACCCCTTCGGGCCTTTTCCCTCTCATTTGATTCACCCATGTCTACCTAGCTTACAACCCAAAATAATCAATTCTACCATTTTCCATGTTAGTACAGCAATGTTTTGAGTTATATGGTTGGAAATTATGCTTGCTGGTGCACCTCAGTGTGGATTGCCTTGTTTAAGAGTAGCCTTTTGGGATTAGGGTTGAAACTACTTATAACCTATGCTTTTTTTTCTTCTTTCAAAAGGAAACAAGAGAGAGAAAAGAAGAGGAATGAAAGAAAAAAAAGAAAAAAATAAAAAACATGTCACTAAAATGATTGGCATAGGGAGTTCTAGCCAAATGTGAAAACTGGTTTCACTACTTTTTCCCTTGATGCTAAACTCTAGAGTTAATAGCAATTATGGTGTGGTTGGTTTGGAATTATTATTAATTTCTCTCTACTTGGCTTATTAGCCCCTCTTACCCAAATCATGCCCATCCTTACCTTCAACCCCAACCATATTACAACCCCTGGCAAGTCCCCATGATTGGCATTCATGCACTTGACCGCATTGATGCAGAATTGCGAGTTTAGCCAA
>NCQT01145722.1:11010-23980 GCA_002740465.1 Stenocereus thurberi | reverse complement strand
AAATTTGCTGAAGGAAAGCTTCACCCAATCCTGGCAGAGGGGTAAGAACTTATAAAAGGCCAAGGGTGAGTGATTAGGTTTACAACAAGAAAAATCAGGTAAAGGCACAAACGGCTAGCGAAGGTTGTCACATAAATCTTAAGAAGGCCATTTGGTTATGTGGCTGCTAATAAATCAAAGGATGCCTTTATCATATCATCAAATGCATAACATATGTGTAGCCTTAGAGAGAAACAGACCAAGTTCTAGAAGAAACACACACTGAGGGGTCACACATGAAAGAAACAGTGAGACTATATAGATAAATAGTCTAAACAGGCCTAAAAGTCTCACAGGATAGACTACCAAGTGTACAATTAGCCCTAGGAATACCCCACTTAAAGGGAACAATCAGTTATGATGCGGGGGTTATGCGAGCAACTAGTGTGCAGAAATCGAACAGTGCAGCGAAAGCATTTCAAAATCATCATGTAAACGTATATACCAAGAACAACCCACAAATATGGACAATCATGTCGATTACCTGACCCCAATGTCTTAGCTTATCATCATAGGAGGGGTTTTCAGAAACTTTTTCTCTTTTTTCTTTTCAAAGCAGGAAACCTATCTAGGTGATCAACAAGTAGATAAGTTGAGATAAGGGTTAGAAGAATTACCTCGTAGTCTTGTAAGACCCTACTCAACATGTCTACATTTAAGACCAATGGTTAGAAAAAAGATATGTTTCATGCATCACCTACCCATATACGATGTCCTATGCGCTTTCGTAAACAGAATGAAACTAAGATTAAGTCTAATGCACCCTAGTAATGCACCTAGGCTAGAATGAAACCTACCAACAGCACAGTCATCCCATTTCTTATGAGTTCACATCCCTATACTTGAACTGGCCATTGTCCTCAATGGAAGAAAGAGACATGAGAAGTAAAGGGGGAGTGGGGTACAATACACAGTTACTGGGGTCCCATGGGGCATAGGAGGAGGCTAAAAGTTCAAAGGGAACGATGAGAAGGATGATGAATGTCCCTGATCGAGCGATGGAAATGACGACGAACCCCTGTGGTCACCTGGAACGTGTAGAACCACTCCTCTAAATATCGACTGGACTTGGATTGTCACCAGATCAACTCGTTTATGCTTCTCTGCTCTTTATACTCTTGGGCTTCTCTTATTGTCTGCTCTTCCTCTCATTGAATCTGCCTCAATTCTCATTCCTCATGTCGGTTGACAAACCCGCGGAAGTGCGTCACCCCCTCCTCAATGGACTCCATTCCTCCAGGCAGGCGATGGATGTCTTCGCACATGCTAATACATTGTTCGCGAATACCAAAAACCTCCTATCTGCAACATCCGCAGACTCATTCGGTGGTCAATGTTAAACATGCGGAAAGTAATGTCGACCTCTTGACCCTTATACTTGCCTTCCCAATTCACACTTAGGGAACTCAAAAATTTCAACATTAGGTGGTCGTAGGAGGTGCATTGCATCCTAATGTACCGTCCATCCTAAGATATGGATTAAACTCATCATATCATCAAGCAATCCCAAGGGCCTCAAGAGTCCACATGAAAGAATTTTTGTTCGCTAGTCTTCCTAGTGGTCAAATTATTGTAGCGAACTATTTGTGGATCATTAACAAAATGCAAACCTCTATTATGAAGAGGGCAAATGAGAAGGTAAGCATCCTTGTTACCTTTAGTAAAAGATGGAGTAGTAGAGTATGGAGGAGCCTTAGGGCCTTTTTCGACGTGGATGGAATTTTGGAGCCTTCCCCAACTCTTTTTTTTCCCATAGTGCAATTAGAGGCAAATTAGTCCCTTATGATGCTTGAAGAAGATGGAAAGGAGAAGAGGAGGCAAACCTTCATTCTCTACAACCTTCACCCTCAACAATGGAGGATAGGATTTTAGAAAGAGAGTGGGGGATAGGGGGTGTAAAATGGTGAAATTGGGGCAAATTTATTTAAGAAGCGGGAAATTATGAGTGAAATAGAGGAATTATTAGAGAAAAATAAGAGTTTGAGGGAGGATTTAAGGGAAGAGTAAGTGGGTAGGGAAGGGTTGGTGCATTAGGGGAGAAAGGAGTAGAAGAAGAGTGGAAGATGAAATGAGTTAAAGAAGGGAAAATCGGGTTTTTTGCCTGAAAAACCTGAGCACGGTGCCCCCATCCCGTTTCTCTGGCACATCTGTTGTAGCTTTGGTTATGCCATGTGCGTGCCTCGTTGCACGGGAGCCTCATGCTAACTTGCTGGCATCCCTTGTTTTCTTTTCTCCTTTTTTTTTGGTTGAAAATCTAAGGATGACATGGGCGTGCCGTCAGACATGGGTGCCCGTGCCAACTTGCCGCCTCTTAGGTCTTGGCCTTTTGTGTTGTGCCTCCCTTTTTTTTCTTTTTTTTTCCTTTTTTTAAAAGCAGGAAAACTCAGGTTGTCTCCCAGGAAGCGCTTATTAAGGTCCTTAGCTCGACCTGTGAGGATTTCTTGGTGAAGGGAGCATTGGGGCGGTCATAAGAGACCTTTCTCTTAATTGGCTCGCCAGCAATGTAGTGCTTCAGTCAGGAGCCATTCACTTTGAAAGGGCCCATGGCGTTTGTACCCATCTCAATAACCTCCATAAGGATACACCTTAATTTCCTTAAATGGACCCAAACATCAGGAGCAGAGTTTTCCAGGGAAGAGCTTCAAGCAAGAATTAAATAAAAGGGCCAAGTTTCCTTCCCTAAACTCCCTCCTGTGGGTAAACTAATAGTGCCACCACTTCATCCTCTCCTTATATATCCTTGAACTGTCATAAGTGTCCAAGCGGATCTCCTCGAGTTCATTCAATTACAGTGACCGTTTCTCCCCCACAGACTTCAAATTAAAATTGAAGTGCTTGATGGCC
This sequence comes from Stenocereus thurberi, assembly GCA_002740465.1. NCBI lineage: Eukaryota > Viridiplantae > Streptophyta > Magnoliopsida > Caryophyllales > Cactaceae > Stenocereus > Stenocereus thurberi. The sequence goes on along the minus strand of NCQT01145722.1, from coordinate 21,097 downwards.
TAATACACCTCATGTTCCAACTCTACGAGGAGGTAACAAGGCTTACCATATATGCGTCTGAATGAGGTGGTGCCAATAAGAGTTTTAAAGGCGATACGGTAGGCCCAAAGGGTGTTATCAAGCTTATCCACCTAATCCTTCCGCGATCTAGCGACTGTCTTCTCTAAGATAAACTTAATTTCGCAGTTAGAGATTTCCACTTGGTCACTAGTTTGAGGGTGGTATCCAAGTTTCTTCTTGTGTTGCACTCCATATTTTTTCAATAGTTCCTAAAGTTTTCTTTCTCTATGAAGTGTGTTCAATTGTCGCTAATGGGCACCCTCGGGACCCCAAAGAAGGGAAATATCGCCTTCTTGAATAACTTAGCCACTATCTTGGAGTCATTGGTAGGGCTAGCCATTGCCTCTACGCACTTAGAGACGTAATCTAAGATGAATTTGTTGCCCTTAGAGGATGGGAAAGGTCGTACGAAGTCAATGCCCCAGACATCAAACATCTCAACTTCTAGGATGAAGTTGAGGGGCATCTCATTTTTCTAGGAGACGTTTCCCGTCCTCTGGCAGTGATCACATGAATGAACATAGTGGTGGACATCCTTGAACAATGAATGCGAAAAGAACCCAGCTTGGAGCGCCTTTGCAGCATTCTTGAAGGTACTAGCATATCCTCCATATGAAGAGTCATTACAATGAGAGATCATGCTCTAAATCTCCTTCATAGGGAGGTAACATCAGTCGATCTTGTCCTTGCACAGCTTTCGATAGGGTGACTTCTCCAATTATGTTCAAACCACTCAATTGTAGCTTAAAACATTTCCAAAACATTGTTTGACTTGGTCACCCATGCAAATGATGCATTTGCCAAATAAACTCCCACACACACATACAAACACATGCTGCACTTTTGGTTTGCCAAGGACCTTTGTCAAACTGTTTAAGAAATTAGCAAAATTTAAATCAATCTTGTAAAGCAACCAAAATGGCGCAAAATAATAATTCAACAATTAAAAGGCTCATCATCATATAAATCGTCTTAGTTCTGAAGTTTAAACCGCATAGGCAACCCTACACTATCAGTACTATCAGTTTATTACATTCAGCAAATTCAGTTACTATAGTTCAGTCACGGTTTAGGTTTAGGCAAGCTCCAAGCAATTTACCCAAAAAAAAAAAAAAAACCCAGTTACCATGAAGAGGAGTCAACAATGGGTACAATTCAAGTTTCGTTCCGATTTACTTCCAATTTAGTTCAGCGTAGTTTAGGTTCAGTTCAACTTAATTTAGTGCAGTTCAGTTCAGTTTGATACAACATTAGGTTCGACAATGATTATCCTGAACTGGAGCGATTCGCTGCCTAGGTCATGGAACTGGTTCACCATTGAATCAACTTGCTGAATCGGTCAGCTATCTCCCTTGTTTTCACCTTAATTTTGAAGCAGGACATACACAGGACCAAAAAGCAATAGCAACAAGCATTTTGAACTCAGCTCAAACCTAACAATGCAATCGAAAATTTGCATATAAATCAATTAACATACAAAAATGCAACAGTTGCACTTCGATCAACATTCAAATTAGCTCAAGTCCTGAGTCCCTTGTCACAACACCACCCACAAAGTTCACCTCAAAATCACATCATCATCAACCCAAATTGCTCATTTGAGCCTCTTCCTTCTACCAAACTCCACAATTGCAGAAACTTCATTAAATAATTCTCAAAATCAACCATGCCCAAACTTGGAAAGGCTTTGAAATTAACCATCAGTTTGAAGGATTACGAATTACCCACCTTTAATCAAGTTTCTACGACCCGATTTAGGGTCAATGGATGCATTTTTAGGGCTGGATTTGAATCTTCCTCTTCCCTTTATTGCTCGTGTTCCATTCCTCCTCTTGTGCGATGCTACGTCGACACCTCGCGCCCCTCGTCACCGTGGCTACTGCTGCTATTGCTGTGAGTCTCATCTTCGTTAGTCTCTCTCTCTCTCTCGGTGGTGCTAATGATGGAAGGACAGTGATGAAAATAGGTGTGGGGTTTGTGATTGAAGAGTTGAATTTTTGGCATTGTTGATTGTTGGGATTCTGGCGTTCGCTATTGTTGTTTTCTTGGCTTGATTTCTTTTTTTCTTTGTCTTGCTTACTTCCCTAGACGAAAATAACATGTTTAGGCCCAACATCAAATGGCTTAATCAACCTTTGTTAATCTCACGTAGTCACTTCGTGGCCGCTTTTTTTAAGTTAACTCACTAATTTCATGCAATCATGTAATATAAAGAACATTTATAAAACTACTTCGTTCAAATTATTGTACTCAATTAGCACGAAAAATTAATCTAAGATAATTAATATTAAAAAACATAGTTGATAAAAGTATTAATCTTAATTGTTTGCTCGAATAAAAAATCCTTGGCTATTACAAATATACAAAATCTAACTAATTGTCAATATTAAAATAGAGTTCATAAAGTGTACCAGTCAGCTAGAAAATGGAGCATCAAAAATGTACCCTAACAATTTGTAAGTACACATTTTGATAATGTATTAAAATTACACATGCATCAAACAAAAGTTTATTGACAGAATATCAATAGATAATGTCTTAGGATAGAGAAATGTCTTACGCTTCATTTCAAGAATGATATATCAATCTTGAAAGAACTCAAGCAATGGGATTGATTTGCAATCTGATCTGCCTTAGCTTGAATGCAACAATGGAACATGAACTTAAACAGGGGATATGCATGGGATAAAGGCCATGCCACTACCCAAGCTAGCTTAGGAATCCACCCTCCAAACCATAAAGGTCGTGCCACTAGAATTGGATTAAAGGAATCCACTAAAAAAATTAGCAATCAGTTTGGACTGATAAGAGAGAGATTTGAGAGAGTTTGAGTTGAACTCGAAAATGGAGGTTTTTAATTCATGTGATGTGCCTTGAACAACTAAGCTAGCAAGTATATATACATGCCTAAGCTAGAACACAAGCAAGCTAGCTCCTAGGCTAAGCTAATTCAGGTTTAGCTAATCTATCTACAAAACAGTTTTGGCCTAAGTTAATTACAAGCCTGAGTGTGACTAATACAATTTTGTTTAGAACTAATCATAGCCTAAAACATGATTGATTAACCTAAAAAACCCACTTGCACATGCTGGAGAGAGAAAAGGAAGGCTACAGGGTGCACTTTGCAGTGGCCTATCCGGGTGCAAGTGGTTGTCAAGTCTATCCTCCATTGGCCAAGTAGGCTGCCAAACCTGCAAATGAGGTTATGATGATGTTCCTAGAGGTCCAAGTAGCAAGGAAGTGGGCTAGTAGGTGAGGAAACCCTCTTGATTAAGGAAAACCTCAAGCAAAGTCAAAATAGTTTATTTCAACTTAATAGGCCCAGTTGAACACTGAACTTGATCAAGGTGAAACCCAAACCTCCACTTGACTTAGAACTTATTTTAATGCATAACCTGGATCCTTCAGATGTTAACGATTCTTCCAAATAGAAAAATCAGGCGTAAATCAGGTTTAGGTGGGGTAAAGAGCTAGAAAATTGAACTAAGTCCAAAATAGTCCCAAACTGCAATGGTTAACAAAATGCAGTTAGAATACCATGAAGAATTGCTCACCATTTTCATTTCTCTTCATGGATTGAATTATTAGGATGTTGGCTATCATCCCACGCAAAAATATTGGCCCTAAATTAGGATTTAGGTGATGATTTCACCTAATCTTCCAAGATGGGTAAACTAGACCTTCTCGGCATATCTTCACTGTTTTGGACCAATGTAGCAAAGTGCCCATGGAATAGGAAAAAATTGATTTCCCGCGATTGAAAAAGACTTCTTAAGGAGTCCAAAAAAGTAGGACTTTCCTGTAGGAGGTCTTCGAAACTCCCAGAATCAGGCTATCCAAAACGGTTCTTAGTTCTGCTTTAGAGCAAGAGAACAAGGATTGAATCTGGCTAAGTGTAATCTAGTTTCCTTGATATCTGTGACCTTGATTGGTACATTGGCCTTGATTTGGATCTTGGGAGCCCTCTTATATGCCATGCTCTTCATCAACCTCCCTTTCTTTAAAAGAATTTGACCTCAAATCTGAAGGCTCTTTGAAACGGTCCTCCATATAAGGATTTAAGTCACCAATGTTAAAGATGGCTGAAACAGCCATATCTCCTCGAAGTTAGAGCTTGTATGCATTATCTCGTACCTTTTGAATGATCTTAAATGGTCCCTCCCGTCTTGACGTAAGGTTGTTCTTTCTTCTAGATGGGAACCTCTCCTTCCTCAGCTGTAACCAAATGAGATCACCTGGACTGAATTCCATCTTCGTCTAATGCTTATTTTCCCTTGCCTTGTAAGCTACATTGGTCTTCTCTATATGATTCCCTATCTATTCATGCAACTTTTTCATCTCTTTTTCTCTTAATTCAGCCTTGTGGTACACCCTTAACACATTAGGTAAAGGCAGCAAGTCAATAGGGGTAAGAGGGTTCACCCCGTACACATACTTAAAGGGAGAGTGTTTAGTAACATAGGATAGAGCCCTATTATAGGCAAATTCAGCATGGGGCAGCTTCAAATCCCAATCTTTGAGGCTTTTACGCACCAAACTCCTAAGCAAAGTAGCAAGCATTCGGGTTTTTTTAACTTTATCTGGCCATCAGTTTGGGGATGATAGGTTATACTAAACAAGAGTTTAGTGCCTAAAAGCTTCCACAAAGTCCTCTAAAAGTGGGACAGAAACTTGGAGTCTCTATTAGATACAATGGTTTTAGGCACTCTATAGAGCCTAATGATCTCTTTGAAATATAACTTAACAATGTAGCTAGCATCATCAGTTTTATGGCATGGAATGAAGTGTGCCATCGTTGAAAATCTATCCACAACGACTATGATTGCATCCTTTCTCCTCTGGGACCTAGTGTAACGCCCCGAAAAGTACATGATTCATTACTTGCATTCGCTTGCTTAAGTTCACCAATTAGAATAATAACCCAATGAACGGGGCGTACCGCCGTCCAAAAAGGACAAGGCTTCCCTTACATATATGCAAACTTAGCCATAAAACCAAAGTTTACCCTCAAAAGGGCATTCACATCATCACAACCATTCAAACCATTTAGTTATATACAGAAACGGTTTTAACATCGCAAATCATTTCCAAGGATTACACCAAAATATATAATTCAGTTTAAATATACAGTTTTAACACCAAAATACAACACAATATGACATGATAGCATCTCAGCACTCATACACCGCCAGTCACATGGACAGCCCTGGCTCACTTATCACCTTTAGCCGTCCTGTCCGCCTGAGGGCGGTTCACTAAACACTTTCCTAAAACAAAACATGAAAACATTTCGAACTATGAGCCAAAACTCAGTGCATGCATTCCTGTAATGTTAAAGATTCACTGAAAATTTATTTGGGCCCCCTTTGCAATTCATTTTAATTTTAAAATAGGGAACGAGACGTATATAAAACTGAATTGCCAATTATTATTTGTTAGTTCACCCTTGAGTAACTGTTACGATCTATGAATAGGTGTACACCTGCCAAGCCGACCGGGGGACCTGGCCTGAAGTCGCGCGGGTAACTGGAGGGCAATGCCCTGTAATTGATAACTGATGAGGTCACTAATTATGTGATAAGGCACAGATTAAATTTATTCGTTGATATACTTACTAAAACATTACAATTTCGATAAATACGTGCTGATTTCTAAAGATACAGGCAATGAACGTACGTAGAAGTTTTAAATGCAAGGTCACGGAGTAATAAGATGCACAAAAACAGAAGGAATGATAAATTAGGCCCGGATTCTATACAAAATTATCATTGTAGGAACATACGGTTGGCAAAAGTATCTATTTCATAGCTAATAATTAAGGAAAAGCAAAGTAAGCATAACAGAGGCTTAGAGAGAATGACTCATAACTTAATCATCTAACCTCGGATTGAAACTCAAAACCTCAATGTAGAAAGCTTAAGAAGTCCCAAAAATCCTTCATTTAGAATACCAAGCTTGATTCCCTCAATAGGATTCCCAAAATGAGGCTAAAACTAAAGCATGTCAGTTTTGGCCCGTTCTGCGCAGTTTTGGTAAAACAATCATAACGTTTTTCACAGATCCCAAGTTGATGCGATTCAAGAGCCATTTTAAATTTAACACACTGACCTATCTACCCACCAAAAATTATAATTTTAGACTGGGCTGATTATTACCAGTTTCATCTCAAAAGTTGTCCTGTTTTTCTGGAAATTCTAGCCTCACTGTTTGAGTTTGTTCCCTCACTTTTCACACAAATCCTCAACTTAAACCATTCCTTAAAAGCATGTAAACACAGTTGGTCCAACCCAACATCATACAAAATACAACACTCAATTCACTTCCTATTCATATCTAATAAAGCTCATTTTCTAGTCACATATACACATACTTCAACTTTAATACTAGTTTGGTCCAAACTATGCATTCTTGGATAAAACCCCAACTTAAGGTCAACTTGAACTCACTCACATCATTTCAAACCACCATAAACATTATAATAAACTTCAATAGATTAAAAGATTATCAAAATTAAGGATAAAACAATCAATATCCAACACTTAAACATGAAGCTTGCATGATTAAGAAGCAACCCTAACCATAACATCATCCAACTTCAACACCACCATGATCAACATCCAAAAATCTTATTTCTTATCAAAACATCATGATCAACACTCAAAAACATCAAAACAAGAATAAAAATTAAGAGAGAAATCAAAACCAATAAACAAAATTCAAGATTACTCACTTTGAGTGCAAATATGTTGAGATGCAGATGAGATTTAGGGGTTTTGATGATGGAGGATGATTGCTTGAGGTACTAGGATATCCGAGGGTGTTGGAGATCACCGAAAACTGGCCGGAAAAGAGCCCAGAGCTGCTGCCTAGTTGATGCCATGGACGAGGAGAGAGAGGAGAGAGAAAATGAGCTTAGAATGGATTATGTGTGTTTTGACTAATCAAATTCTTGGCTGAGTTTTTAGCTAATAGAATCATCCTCTTTACACTAACCATGGTTAAGTTTAACCATGGTAATTAGTTTGATTAATAATCAAACTTGGCGGGCTTCAAAATGGCCGAAATAAATTGGGTTCGGGAATAAAATGCGTCGTAACAATAACGTTTTTCCAAAAATAAAAATTAAAGCTTTGTAATGTCACGGAAAACAAAATAAATTACATAGATTAAACTTGTTAGGGCTTACTATCAAATCTTCCACAGTTTTCGTTATTCAATTAGATAAATAATTAAAATCCAAATCACCAAGTGAGGGCCCAAATAAAATTTTTCCACCGGGGTGAATATATAAAATAAATGAAATGAATGAAGAAAAATCATGCACGTGAATTAAATAAATAAGCATAATTAAATAATTTTAGGGTTAGGCTATTAAAGCCTTTTCCCCTTAAAGAGTTTCGCTCTCGAAACTTATGACTTTTTCATCTAATGCAAGATTATCTCAAATACTTGTGGATATTTGGCTTTCATTTCCTTTTCAGTCTCCCAAGTAGCTTCCTGGGATGTGTGATTTGACGATAACACTTTGACTAGAGGTATTTGTTTGTTGCATAACTGCTTAATCCTGTGGTCTAGTATTTTGATTGGCTGCTCTTCATATAATAAGCTTGCAGTGATTTCAATAGGTTCGAGAAGAATAGCGAGGTTTGGGTCTGGGATATATTTTATAAGCTGAAAGATGTGAAACACCTTATGCACGTATTCTAGCTCTACCGGTAGATCCAGACGATAAGCTACAGGATTCAGCTTTTCAATGATTTCATATGGTCTAATATATCTTGGACTTAATTTGCTTCGTACCCTGAACCCTTTTGACACCCTTTGTTGGCGATACCTTTAGAAAAACTTTATCGCCCACTTGAAACTCCAAAGGTCTCCTTCTCATGTCCGCATAACTCTTTTGTCGACTCTAAGCAATCTTAATATGTTCTCAAATCCCTCTTATAGTTTCCATAGTTTCTTGGAGCATGTCAGGGCCTAGAATCAATGCTTCATCCAAATCACTCCAGCACAGTAGGGTTCTATATTTTCTCCCATATAGAACCTTAATTGGGGCCATTATGATGGTAGACTAATAGCTGTTGTTATAAGAAAACTCCACCAAAGGCAAATCTTCTTCCCATTTTTCTTGGAAGTCTAATACACAAGCTCTCAACATGTCTTCCAGAATCGAATTCACTCTTTCCATTTGCCCATCTGTTTCAGAGTGATAGGAGCTACTAAAGTTTAGTTTAGTCCCAAAGGCCTTTTGAAGCGCTTGCCAGAAATGTACTTGGAACCTTTAATCCCTATCTGGGATTATGTCTAAAGGGATCCTGTACAGATGGACTATCTCCTTAACATACAATTGGGCTAGTCTTTCAACTCCCTAAGCATCCTTAATTGGCAAGAAATGAGCCGACTTTGTGAGTCGATCAACTATAACCCAAATAGCATTCTTTTTTGATGCAGAAAGGGGTAAACCCATAACAAAGTCCATTGAGATTGAATCCCACTTCCAAGTGGGAATTTCTAAGGGTTGTAGTTCACCCACAGGACGTTGATGCTCTGCTTTAACTTTCTGGTAGGTTAGACACTTGTTTACATATTCTGCAACGTCTTTCTTCACATTATTCCACCAGAAGTATTGTCTCAGATCTCTGTACATCTTGGTGCCTCCTGGATGCACCGAATAACGAGTATTGTGAGCCTCTTCCGGGATCTGCTTCCTCAATCCTTCATTTTTAGGCACACATAGGCGATTCTGGAACCGCAGGGTCTTATCTTCATGTACTACAAATCCCGAAGACTTCTCTTTTTCTAAATTTTGCTTTATTCTTTGGAGTTCGGGATCACTTTCCTGGTTCAGTCGAATTTCCTCCACTAGGGAAGACTGTATGGTAAATGCTGATAATTGAGCATTTGTTTGCCTGTGGGACACTAATTGAATCCTAAAGTCCTCAAGTTCTCCCAAGAGGTTTAATTGAGTAATCACCACAGTGTTTGAGCTATGTTGCGCCTTCCGACTCAGGGCATCCGCGACCACATTTGCTTTACTGGGATGATATTGAATCTGCAAATCATAGTCTTTAAGTAACTCAATTGAACACCGTTGCCTCAAATTGAGCTCCTTTTGGGTGAAGGTATACTTTAAACTTTGATGATCAGTATAGATCTTGCATGGTACTCCATATAAGTAATGTCTCCAAATTTTCAGTGCAAAGACCACGACTGCTAATTCTAAGTTATGAGTAGGATAGTTTCTTTCATAAGGCTTAAGCTATCGAAAGGCATAAGCTACTACCTTATCTTCCTACATCAGAACACACCCTAATCCATTCTTTGAAGCATCACTATAAATGGTATATTCCTCACCTTCCATTGATAATGTTAGGATTGGTGCGGTAGTTAGTCACTCCCTTAGCTCTTGAAAAGCTTTATCACATTTTTCAGTCAATTCAAACTTATTCGCTTTCTTCAGTAGATTGGTCATGGGTGAAGCTATGTTTGAAAAGTCCTTGACAAATCTTCGATAGTAACCTGCTAAACCCAGAAAGCTTCTAATCTCAGTGATATTGGTAGGCCTTAACCACTCTATGATTGCCTTCACCTTTTAGGGGTCAACTTTGATTCCCTCTTTTATAACCACATGTCCTATGAATACCACTTCTTCCAACCAAAACTCACACTTCTTTAATTTATCATAAAGTTGATGCTCTCGTAGTGTTTGTAACACCATCCTCCAATGATCAGTATGTTCATCTCTGTCCTTAGAATAGATAAGAATGTCATCTATGAACACCCCCATAAATTTATCTAGATAGGTCTGAAGACTCTGTTCATAAGATCCATAAAGCTGTAGGAGCATTGGTGAGGCCAAATGGCATCACTGTAAACTCATAGTGATCATACCTAATTCTAAACACAGTCTTGGAGATGTCTTTAGGTTTAATCATAAGTTGGTGGTACCTTGACCTCAAATCAATCTTAGAGAAGACTTTTGCTCCTTGTAATTGTCTATCCGCGGTAAAGGATATTTATTTTTGAT
>NCQT01145694.1:18834-34854 GCA_002740465.1 Stenocereus thurberi | reverse complement strand
AACATTACATTTCCAAGACTGTATTGTGGAATCTTTAAGGCTAAATTAAAAGTTAAAAATGATCCTTAAACAATAAAGAACAAATTTTTTTTTTTAAGAAGGAAAAATGTTAGGTGCCGCTTGAAAAATCACGTTAAGCAAGGATTAAAAACGAGTTAACCTGTAAAACACCATTAACAATAATTATGTCACTTACTCCACGAGCTACCCACTTGGAGTACATATCACCCATAAAAAAATAAATAACTACCACATAGGTTCAAAGAAATGAACAAAGTCTTCAAAGGTCACACAACTGGATATCAACAACTTATGTCACACTTAGAGAAATGTTATAACATGTTCGAGGATGGGGTAGGTGGTGTTAACCCTAAGGAGGCCAATGGATCCAGACTATTAATGTATTAGAACATTACAAGTTAAAAGATAAAGCTCCATATCAACCAAATTAAAGGAGGGACACTTAAGCAAAATAAGGGAATGCATTGACATCCCCCAACATATAATAACAAGCAAAAGAATTGTTCTTCCATGAACATAGAACTTACTCCGAGCCTGGAAAAGGGGAAAAAAGAGGGGGCGGGCAAGCCACACGCTCAATGAATAACTAACACCCTTAAAACCCAAAATATTTACACGCCATATATTATTTAATAGCACTCAGTTAATATTGGCATAGTAGCTGTATAGGGTAAAAAAATCGCTTTTTGCAACTTCTAGCAGAATGAAACTAAAACCTTCGTTCAATTAAGTACTAAATGCAAACTTCACAAAAGCGGCACATATGCACCATGTAAGATGTTTTAAATCACTTATAAATAGGACACATGTAAACAGTGCAAAAACATATTTTTAGTTTCAGCTGAATGGAAATAAAATCCCTTTTTTTTTTAAAAAAAACACTACTTAGGGTCAAAACCCTTAGAAATTCACAATACTTATGGGATTAAAATTTATTATTAGGGCACTCTTTAGTTGCTAGTCATTAGTTCCTTCTCAATACGGTTGAGGTGCATACCTGCCAGAAACTTAGGTTCATGGGACACACTAACCTCGTTAGGATAATATTAACCTGCAATGCAAAAAGTTAATCTCTGGAAACCCAAAATGCATCGGGAATCCCTTGGCGTGGAACGTACAGGCTGCACAATTCTTTGAAACCTAACTATAATGCAAGCTCTTTGATTATTCTCAATAACATAGTGTTTTCACATAAACCTAACTTTCACAATCGCAATTCCTCTTTAAAACTTTAAGCACTCAACCCACTTTATTTAGAAACGAAGTAATTTTAGCCATGACAATGTGAACACCAATCGTAAGCACCAAACACACATTTTGGCATAGTTCACTTTGTAAAAGAAATTCACACATATTGAGCTTACAATCATTTTGATCAAGCATCCAACCACTTCACAAGTCATTGTCCAAATAACAATTCATTATTTGACAAAACATCTTAAATAATGAGGATGCTATAAAAATGATAAAAACACTGACAAGGCTAACAATCGAATAGTATAATCAAGAGAACTTCGAAAAGTCTTCAAGCATAATTCATGGTCTCAAATATATATCACTTTCTTACCACATGACCATTAGTTACAGTACACTAAAGTATCTCTTTAATTAAAGACACTTGACTTAGGACCCCTGTCTAAGACTTTCTAACATTTTTCATTAACATAATACTTTCAATAACCAACTTCCAACCCAAGCCTTAAAACCGTACCTAGTACACGTAAACTCTTCTTTTTCTTTATTAATCTCCATCAAATTTCTCCTTTCTCGTTTCCCTTATTCTTTTTTCCTCCAAGTTAATCATTTACTACCTTATTCAATAATCAAACATGCCTAAATCCATAAATCACCAAGATTATGGTTCCTAGCGCCTCTTTTTTTCACATAAATCCAACAATTTTCATATAAATATCATGATTGTTCAAAAAAAACCATGGATCAACCTATTTTGTCACAAATTCTCATTTAAACACTAATACATCCAACAACTCTCAATCCATCAAACCCTAACTATCAATATTATGCTTTCGTTTCAATTCAAAATTTCATAAATCAACTAAACAACCCTAAATTCTACTCATAATCACCAATATTCAACACAAACCTAAAAATCAATTTAATTTATAATTGATATAATTTAAGGAAAGAGTTACCCACTTGAGAAATTTGGTTTGAAAGAGCAAGTTGCTAGCCAAAGAATGAGTTACATTCTCCTCTTGCTCCCTGACCGTTGGTCTCCTTCTTCTTCTTCCTCTTCTCTTCCTTCGCCCTCTTATTCCTCTCTCTATCTTCCGCTCTCTCACTGTGAAGTGACTATGTGTGTATGCTGAGTGTGTTCTGTGCATGAGTTTTGCTTTGTGTGTTTGAGTTGTGTTTTTTTTTTTTTTTTGGTGTGTGAGTTGTGTTTGTGTAAGTGAGTAAGCCCCCAGGCATGATGCTGCTACCAAGCCCCCATCTCCTTTTCTCTTTTTTTTTTAAAAAAACTCGAAAGGTATGTGGGCAATCCTCACCCACAAAAATTCTTTTCCTTTTTTCTCTTCCTAGCCAATAATTGAGTTAGGAGAATGAGAGGGGTTGAGATTTGACCCAATTCAACTAGTATTGACCTAAATTAAGCAAAATTGTAAAATCTAGATTTCAAAAATTAACAACCATCTAAATCACAAATAATTATGAGCAATTATTTTGCCAAAATAAAATGCCACATAATCACGAAATTTAACGAATAAATTGGCTTAATTGAACTAACCTACGTAATTAACTAAAACTAATTTTCATGGTCCTTACACTTGTTTTCTAAAGTCAATAAACATGATCAATGGTATCTTATGTATGGGACTAACAAATACAGCAACATGTTTAAGCTTTATGAATGTCAGTGTCAAGGGCTCTTCGTGTTTGATAAAGTGTTGTTTGAAATACTTGTTCGGGTCCAAGTAGTTAATTTTTAAACAACTATTCTTAATAGCCTTTTATAAATAGTTATTTGTAGAAATAACAATATTCCCCTAGAGTTGGAAAATAATTACATTACATGCCACCCACCTCATGCTGTTGACTCGCAAGCTCTGTCAAACTCCTCTCTCACTCCTTCCTTCTTCGATCATAGCCACTTTATTTCTTCTATGCCCTGGTGCTTTTTAACCTACACTTGAACCTTCATTGTTCCTATCTCTGCTCTAATGGAGCCATCTTTGATGTCGATACATTGTTTTTCTATCATTTGGCTATTAATTTTGGTATATTATAGGTGCTTGAAGCTTGAAGGCACTGGTTCTTCTCAGTAAGGGTCTAGATGATAATGGTCAGCCCTCTTCTAATATGGCAGAGGCAAGAAATAGAAAGAGTAGATCTTGTAGGGGTCTTCTAGACTTTTTTATTTTGTTCATTTCAGTAGGCATGGCTAGGTAGCCAAATATATGTATGAAATGCAGTCAAATTGATTACCAATAATAAAAATGGTAATATTTTGACTAAACATGTAATCTTTTCTTCACTTTATTGTTTTTGCCACTTTATTGATTAAAAATTGGCATATCAAGCTATGGTAGTCAAATTATATCCGACAATAAATCAGGTCAATGGATCTAATGCCAATCTAACCTCGATCTAATTGATCCAATCAGCTAACCTTGTAACCCACTCACTTGATTTGGTGATCACCAGGTTAGTTCTTATAACATTATTTGTAGTGATTTAATTTGAATCTATTGCCTTTTTTCCTTCATTCTGAACATGATAAAATGTTAAATCATATAAATTTTAATTGATAAGTAATAGAAGGATTATCCTCAATAATGAAAAACAAAATACAGCTTCAAATTTAGACCACACATAAATATAAATTCAGATGGAAAAGAAAGCTAGATAAACTATCAATACAAATGATCTAATACAATTATGTAGAATTAGCAAGACAAAAAAGTTTTGTAACTTAATCTAATTTGCACATATGATATAAATTTTATTCATGTTTAATCAAATAATAAACTAAAGATATAAGCATAGATGGAATCTTACCAAAGATTTTTACACAAAATAACTAATTTTACCGAACATTGTTTTTCTAAGAAACATCTAAATAGCTACTAGCTACTAGCTAATGTTAAAACTAATAATTATTTTCCAAATAGGGCTATAATGCATGTGAACTTCATCACCTCAATTAGTTTGATATCACCAAAATCGATATCTTCTTAGATCTAACATTAACAATTTAACCGAATAAGAATTCAATAGTAACTCTAAGTATATCAAAAGAAATCAAAAGGCATATTATAAATGCCCCTCCCCCCACCAGGGAAAGTAATGCGTTGTTTTCCTAATCCTATGGACTTCAATGACTCAATAAGGGAAATGAAGTGTTGCGTGATGTATGACCTATGGATGCACACCATCATTTGTTGGATAGACAAAGACAGTATGATATATGTGTGATCTATCATGGTTTAAACAACACCCCTCTTTCAAAGTTTGTGGAATACATTAGATTTGACTCCTCCAACACCTTTAGATAGTTTACAAAAATAACACAAGTGCGAACAACCTCTACATGTGTAAAACGCAAGATAAGAGCAACTCTAGTTGCTTTGCTCTTGATGGAATACAAAATGAGTGAGAAAGTCTCCCTAGTTCACCCTTTATCAGCCCCCTATGTGAGTTCAAAGATGGTTTTTCTAGATCATTTACTTCCCAGTGCTCCTCTTCGTGGTCGTAATAAGTTCCTAAACAATAATGCATATAGATGCAATCCTATCGACATCAAAGAATTGCAAAGGCAAGTGAAAGTACTTATTGACTGTAGCTGTGGGAGGGAAAATTTAACCCCATGCATTCCCCTATTCTTCTTGTTGCAAGTAGTTTGGACAATACATCAACAATGTTATCATCAAAAATTGGTAACCTATTCCATACCTAGGTGCTACACTTGATAAACTTCTTCGCTACGAGGTCTTCTCTAAAATCGACCTTGAAGGTAGGTATCACCAAATCAAAATAGAGAAGGTGATAAATAGAACATTGCCTTCAACACCAACAGTAGGTTATTTGAATGGATAGTTTTGTCATTTGGTTTATGCCTGCGAGTTTCTTTTTGTTATATTATGTTTGCTTGAGTTTTCTCAATCCAAAGCTAACTTAGCCTTCATGCATAAGTTTACGCATCACAATCTCCATGTCCACATATGAATTACTATGACAAGGTGCCTCTTTGTTGTATAACATATCATGCATCCTAAAAAAAAAGCAAAGTATTATCTTATTGCTCTACAAAATCAGTAGTTTTATCCTTGCCAAATTTCGCTCACCATTCACAAGCCTTTCTCGACATCCTCTTTTGATAGGTGGTGTTATCCTTCACTTTTGCAGTGTTTTTACAAGGATTTGGAACATGTATTGATTTTTGAATTTGAACTGAGACCACAAGTAATTTTTTTTACATGAAAGTTTTTTAAAGGATCCTCTTGTTAAATATTATGTCATGAAACAAGGAGTTAGGGACGACGAACATTTAAAAGCTCATAGTTTTCTTAAGTAAAAGAATTTACTTTGTTCTTTTAGTGATGTATCAATTTAAACATGATCCCTATTATAGACATCAAATGACATTCCATTAATTACTTCATCTTTGCTTTTTAAAAAGGCCTTTTGGAATACAACATTTAGAAATTCGAGGGTGGTAGAAACCAATAATCTAGCCTTTAAAAATAGATAGTAATGCTCCTTACTTTGAGTATATTTATTTTTAGTAGCACAAGGCTATTTTACATTGTACTTTTTAGTTTTATTCCACATGATATTGCCTCNNNAATAATATGAACACATGAAATTTACATTGTCCAAGTTTATTTTGAAGTTCAAATTGCCTAAAAAATGCAATCTAAAACGTTCCTTGTACTACTAAAAATAAATAACCTTAAATTCAGAGCACTAAGCGTATGTCTTAAGGTGAGATTCTTGGTTTCCACTATTCCTAAAGTTCGTATTATCATATTTTAAAAATCCTTTTGAAAAAGTAAATATTTTCTTAGTTCATCTAAAAGTGCATCTGTTGTAGACTAATTCTAATTAACCAAACACAATATTACTGTTGTTGTCATTATTGTTGTTGTTGTTGTTGTTGTTGTTGTTGTTATGGGAAAATAAGAAAAGATTTGTTTACCCTTCGAACAAATGAATCAGATAAAAAATAATCCAAAAACTATTTGAAGAGATCGATTTTAGCTTCTTCTTCTTCATTAACCCACTAATATATCTTTAATTTTGGTGGTGAATGGTAGCCACAAATTAA
Source organism: Stenocereus thurberi (assembly GCA_002740465.1). Lineage (NCBI taxonomy): Eukaryota > Viridiplantae > Streptophyta > Magnoliopsida > Caryophyllales > Cactaceae > Stenocereus > Stenocereus thurberi. Next base: position 28,544 of record NCQT01145694.1, on the reverse strand, counting down.
ACGTTTGCTAACAATGGCAAGTAGGGTTGAACATGCATAGGTTTAACAGGGCACTATGAAATCGACTTGAAACTTTGTCAATCAAGCATAAATTCAGAATTCGAACTAGCTAAGATTCCAGTTTTGGTTATGCTTTTTAGGAATTAATCCCATAGTTTACGGTTTTTATTTTTCTTTAAAAAAATTGAAATTAGCATGTGGAACTATTTAACTTTATCTCGTTGCTTTTTTGTTATTTATTTATTTTATTTTGAATAAATTTTTTTTTCAACCTTTTGTTATGCACTTACACATTTTGACCTAATACGTATTCCTTTTTTCTTTTTTTCATTAATAAATCATAAAGCCAAGGTAAATAGTGCATGTTTCTACTGATTGATAAATCATAAAAGTCATGTAAAAGAATACGAGAAAATGCAATTTATTATGTGCACCCAAGAGTTTGTACTCCCAATGCCACGTTAGCACCATGATGGATAAGCAATATATAAATATTCTTTTAAAAGATCCTTCTTAGCAATAGTTACGTGAATAATCTACACAAAATTTAGTTTTTTCCCTTCAAAAAAGTAGGCTTTCCCTCTCTGATAGCAGCAAGGTGGCTACCAATTATGAGAAGTAATGTCAATTTCTCTCTCTCACTTTATGTAACACTCTCAGCCTTCCCTGGTCATGGGCAGTTACCCATAATGGCTTCAAAGATCGATAACTGACCCCATAAATCACCACCAACCTCTCTAGCCTACTTCGTCATTGCTTACATGCTAATCATGAAACCTCTAGGAGGTCACTCATCCTAAAAGTTCTCCACAGTAAGCATGCTCAAATGTTAAGTTTTGAGAGTGAGTTTCCCAAAAAAGAAGGCGTATCTTTAGTGATATAAGTAGTCATTTCATCTCCTTTAAATCATACTCAGGGTATTACATTTAGCTCTATTTAAAGAGCACAACGCCCTCGTTATGTCTCACTAACTAACTGTGTTGGCAGCCTATCCTAGTATTTTGCTCATGTTGGGTGATGGCCTAAGGATCTTTTGTCCACTTTATGCAATTCACAGTTGCGGGATGGATCTGATACTATCTATAACACCCTGGCCCCTCTAGTGTCACGGGCAGCTACCAATAATAGTTTCAAAAAATGATGACAAATCCAACAAATGTATTTTTCCTTTGCTCACACGCTACCCCTAAAATCCTAGGAGGTCACCCATCCAAAAACTTCTCCATAGCAAGCACATTTAACTATGAAGTTCTTTAAGAGTGAGCTTTCCAAAAAGTAAAGTGTATATTGGTGATATAAGTAGTCACTTCAAATCTTTTAAGCTATAATTGAGTTATTACACATTGTGTTGCTCAGGCTGGGCTGATTGTAGCACCCCATGCGTAACACCCAAATGTATGTAATTCACTGTTTGCATTCTCATCAATTAACATCATCAATTAGTAGTGATATCCCAAATGATCAGGGCATTGCCACTGTCCAAAAAGGACAAGGCTTGACTTAAAGAACATCGTTTCCACCACGTGGCATTTGTAAAAACAAACCATCAAACCAACATCAACAGTCACTAACAATCTCATAATTTACATCAAAATATAGTAACTCTTAGCAGAGTATGTGATGCTGACATTAAAATATCTCACATTACAGTGCTTAAAACATTGCAGCAATAAACATCACTATTCCTTTTAGACACTCCCCCTTACTTATCTTCTCCAGTGGGCTTGCCAGCCGGAGGGCGATTCATTGAGCATTTTTCTAAAACAAAGCATGAAAACATTTCGAATTATGACCGAAGCTTAGTATATACATTTCTATATTGTTAAATACTCATGAAAAAATTATTTGGGCTCGCATTGCAATTTATTTTAATTAAAAATAGAGAATGAAATGAATATAAAACTGTATTGTCAATTATTATCTGATAGTGAACCCCTAGTAACTGTGTACACCTGCCAAGTTGATCGGAGAGCCTAACTTGAAGTCGCATGGATAACTGAAGGCAATACCCTATAATTGATAACTGATGGGGTCACTAATTATGTGACAAATCATTGATTAAATTAATTCATTGATATACTTACCAAAACATTATAATTTTGATAAATACATGTTGATTTCTAAAGATACAAACAATGAACGTACCTGGGGCTTTTAATGAAATGTCACTGAGTGATTACGCACAAAAGGGGATGAAATGATAGATCAGGCCCTGACTCTATACAGAAATATTGCTATAGGAACATATGGTTAGCAAATGTATTTCTTTTCATAGTCAATACTTTAGTAAAAGAAAAGTAAGGGCGTAATACGGGCTAAAGTGAATGACTCATAACCTAATCTCCCAGTCTCCATTTGAGACATAATATACCCATATAGAAATCTTATAAAGTCATGAAAAACTTTTATTCACAGCACAAAACATGATTCCCACAATAGGGTTCCCAAAATGGGATTAGAACACAAGTGTGCTAGTTTTGGTCTAACCTGCGCAGTTCTAGTAAAACGATTATAATGTTTTCCACAGACCTCGGATTGAGACGATTCAAAAGGCATTTGAAAGCTAACTCACTGATCTATCTATCAACTAAAAATAAAAATTTTTGGTAGGGCCTATCATTACCAGTTTATTTATAAAACTTGCCCTATTTTTGCATTTTTTAGCCCTCACTGTCATTGCTTTCTCCTCACTTTTCACACAAATCCTCATCTAAAATCACTCCTTAACATCATGTGACAAAGTTTTGGTCCTTCCCATCACCATAACAAACCCCCATACTCAATTTCACTTCATAATCATATACATCAGAGACTCATTTCTCAATCAAATGCACACAAATAAATGCTTGCTATTAAAAGAAAACTAAACCTTGCATAATCATTAAAACCCTAAATTTTGCCTAACTTACTTCCTCTTTATCTCATTCAAGATAACTAAAATACCCTCATAAATATTATTAGAGATTAAAGCCACTAGATCAAATACAAACAATCTAAGAAACACATACTTCCAACCTTAAGCTTGCATGCTCATGAATAACCTAGTATGATCCAAACTCAATCAACAATTAAAAACATCAAAATAACTCTTGTTTCTATCTAAAAAAGCATGATCAAAACGCAAATCAACATAAACAAAATCAAAATCAAAAATCCAAAGACACAAGCTTAGGGATACTCACTTTGAGCTTGAAAAAAGTAGAGATGGAGGTGATATTTGGTGGTTTTGAGGATGGATGATGTTGGCTAGTGCTACTAGGGTGTTGGGGGGAGTCAGAGGCAGCCCAAAACTGGCTGAAAATTGGTCGGAAAACACCAGGAATAGCTAGGGGGCTGGCGTGGTTAGAGAGAGAATGAGAGAGAAGATGAGTTTTGGGTTTGATTGTATTTTTTTGACTAATCTAACAAATTTGGCTGAAATTTTTTCCTCAAAAATGACTTTTAGGTAACCATGGTTAAGCTTAATCATGGTAATTAGGTAAGTTAAGAAAGTAAGCATGTTGGGCTTCAAATTGGGCCGAAATAAGTTGGGTTCGAAAATAAAACGGCCCGTACCGATAACGTTTTTGCGTAACTCAAATTTAAACTTTTGTGATGTTACGGAAAACAAAATAAATCACCTACATTATAATTGTTAGGACCTACTATCAATTCTTCCCAAATTTTCGTTAATAAATTAAATAAACAAACAAAATTCGAATTGCCAAGTGAGGGCTCAAATAAATTTTTTCTCACCGAAATGATTAAATGCGATAAATAAATATGAGAAAACCATTAACAAGAGGTAATTAAATGAATAAATATAATTTAGGTTTGGGCTATTATAGCTTTCCCCTCTTAAAGAGTTTCCTCCTCAAATCTTATGAACTTTTTCATATCATGCAAGATTACCCTAAGTAAATGTTGGTATTTGGCTTTCATTTCCTCTTCAATCTTCCAAGTGGCTTCGTAGGAGGTATGGTTTGTCCAAAGCACCTTGACTAAAGGTATCTGCTTATTGCGCAACTGCTTAATCCTACAATCTAGTATTTTGCCTGGACGCTTTTCGTACACTAGATCTTCAGTGATTTCAATAGGTTCAGATATAATGTTGTGATCCAGATCTGGAATATACTTCCTGAGCTGAGATATGTGAAACACATTATGCACGTGTTCAAGTTCTAATGGCATATCTAGACGATATGCTATAGGATTCAATTTTTCAATGATTTCATGAGGTCCAATATATCTTGGACTTAATTTGCCTCGTACTCTGATTCTCTTTATACCCTCAGTTAGTGAAACCTTTACAAAGACTTTATCGCCTACTTGAAACTCCATAGGCCTCCTTCTCTTGTCCGCATAACTCTTTTATTGACTCAGGGCATCCCTAATATGCTCCTAAGTTTTTCTTATTATTTCAATGGTTTCCTTGATCATTTTGGAACCTATGATCAATGCCTCATTCAAATCACTCCAGCACAGTGGGGTTCTACATTTTCTCCCGTATAAAGCCTCAAAGGGGGCTATTTTGATAGAGGATTGGTAGCTATTGTTATAAGAAGACTCTACTAACGGTAAATCATCTTCCTATTTCCTCTGGAACACCAATACACAAGCTCTTAACATGTCCTCTAGAATTTGATTCACTCTTTCAGTTTGCCCATCTGTCTCAGGGTGATAAGAGCTACTAAAGTTCAATTTGGTCCGAAAGGCTATTTGAAGTGCTTACTAAAAACGGGTGCCTCCTGGATGCACTAAGTAGCGAGTATTGTGAGCCCCCTCCAGGATTTGTTTTCTTAATTCCTCATTTTTAGGTACGCATAGGCGATTTTGGAATCATAGGTCCCATCCTCATGTACTACAAACCTAGGCGACTTCCCTTTCTCTATATTGTGCTTTATTCTTTGGAGTTGAGGATCACTTTCCTGGTTCACCCGAACTTCCTCCACTATAAAAGGCTGTAAGGTAAGTGCTGATAATTGAACATTTGCTTGCCCATGGGAACTAATTGAATTCCCAAGTCCTTAAGCTTTCTTAAGAGACTCAACTGAGTAATCACCATAGTGCTTGGGCTATGTTACGCCTTCCTACTCAGGGCATCTACTACAACATTTGCTTTTCCTGGATGATATTAAATATGTAAATCATAGTATTTAAGCAATTCAAGCTAACGTCGTTCTCTCAAATTGAGCTCCTTTTGGGTGACGATACACTTCAGACTTTGACGGTCAGTTTAGATATTGTATGATACCCCATATAAGTAATTTCTCCAAAATTTCAATGCAAAGACCACGGCTGCTAACTCCTGGTCATGGGTAGGGTAATTTTTCTTATAAGGGTTGAGCTGTTGAGAGGCATAAGCTACTACCTTGTCTTCCTACATCAGTACACACCCCAAACCATTCTTTGAAGCATCACTATAAATGGTATACTCTTTACCCTCTATTGGTAGCATTAGGATTGGGATGGTAGTTAATCGCTATCTTAACTCGCGAAAAGCTCTTTAACACTTCTCTGTCTAATCAAATTTATTCGCTTTCTTCAGTAGATTTGTTGTGGGTGAAGCTATTTTCGAAAAGTCTTTAACAAACCTTCGATAGTAGCCCACTAAATCCAGAAAGCTTCTAATCTCAGTGACGTCAATAGGCCTTGACCATTCCATGATTGCATTCACCTTCTGAGGATCACCTTTAATTCTTTCTTTTATAACCTCATGTCCCAAGAATATCACTTCTTCCAACCAAAATTCACACTTCTTTAGTTTGCCACAAAGTTGATGCTCCCTCAAGGTTTGTAACACCATCCTTAAATGATCAGTATGGTCCTCTCTATCCTTAGAATAGATAAAGGTGTCATCTATAAGCACCACTACAAACTTGTCGAGATAGGGTCTGAAGACCCTATTCATAAGAGCCATGAAGGCCACGGGGGCATTAGTGAGGCCAAACGACATTTCTATAAACTCGTGATGACCGTACCTGGTCCTAAATGCTGACTTAGGGATGTCTTTATATTTAATCTTAAGTTGATGGTACCCTGACGTCAAATCATTCTAAGAGAAGACTCATGGTCCTTGCAATTGGTCAAACAAGTCATCTATTTGCAGTAAAGGGTACTTGTTTTTTATAGTGATCTTGTTCAACTCCCTACAGTTAATATATGGCCTTAAGGTTCCATCCTTTTTCTTTACGAACAACACTGGAGTACCCCATGGTGACAGGCTTGGCCTAATAAAGCTCTTCTACAACAGCTCATGTAATTGAATCTTTAGTTCCTTAAGCTTAGTTAGGGTCATATGATATGGGCTTTGGAGATAAGTTGGGCACAAGGGATTAATTTAATTCCAAAATCAATTTCACTCTACGGGGGTAATCCTGGTTACTCTTCAGGAAAAACATCTTTAAATTCACAAACTACGGGAATATTTCCTACTTTCTCTTCTTTTGTTTGGGTGTCAATAGCATAACACTAATATCTAATACACCCCTGACATAACACCTTACTTGCTTTCATAGCAGAAATCAAGGGGCAAGATTTTTCCTTCCTCTGCCCATAGAAACATACTTCTCTCCCTTTTTCATCCTTCAAAATAACCTTAAGATCTGCACAGTCAATCTTAGCTCTATAAGTGTACAACTAATTCATTTCTAAAATGATATCAAAATCAAACAAATAAAATTAAATCAAATCACAGGGAAGGTAGTTCTAGTATGGTAATGGGAACAAGTTTGTAAGAGATGAGGAACTTCATCACAGAATCATTAGGTAGCTTGATCCTATAATTAGTTTGCCGTCCTCTTACCCTTCAAGTTTAATTGCATGGCAGATCGGGTGGATCTAACTGAATGAGCGGCACTCGAATCAAATAATACATAAAATGGCTTCGAATTTAAAAGGAGAGTTCCAGTGACTACCGTATCAGAGGTGGCCGCTTCCTTCTTGCTTGTTACATACGCCCGTCCTAGCGGTGCAGGCCTTAGTGGTGGGCCCCTTGGCGAGGTAGGGCCAAGGGTTTCGCTGCACCCTTATCCAACACTTTCAGTCTTCTTGAGCAGGCAGCAATGAGGTGTTCTAGGGTTCCACACCACATGCATTTGTTGGTTCCCACTCGGCACTCAGGGGTGATGCGATTTGTTCTTCCGCATTTTCCATAGCGTTCTGCTAAACCTGCAGAATGGGTCTTGGCAGGAGCGGGAGATAGTTTCTTCTGGTTCATGCTCTCACTCGGAGTTCCTTGCTTAATCCCTTTTTCCCTTTTGGTTGATCGAGTTCAGGGCCCTTAACTCTGCCTTCACTTTCTCCACTTCAGTAGCTCGCTCATATAGCTCTTGGCAAGTTAGAGTTGATTGCCCAGCTAACTGATTTCGAATATAGAAGGCTAAACCCTCTTCAAACCTCCTCATTTTTAACCTTTCAAATGACACAATTCAGGAACAAACCTGGATAATTCTGTAAATTTACTAGTGTACTGCATCACAGTCATGCTGCCACACATCTTCAGCTCCATAAACTCTTTCTCCTTTTGTCTTTGGACCACAACTGGGTAAAATTTTGCCCTCAACTCACCCAAGAATTTACTCCAGGTGAATGCAGGTCGTACCAGTTCATCGTTCATGGTGTTCTAAATATCAACTTCACCACTCAAATAACATATCCTAATGTTTACTTTCTTTTCTTCTGGCACCTCTACCACTATAAAGATTTTCTCCATTCCCCTTATCCATTCCTCCAATACTATTGGATCATAATTTCCATCATACACTTCAGGGTTGCATCGTGCTACCCTATCTACTAATTTATCATCTTTAGGAGGGGTTTCAGTAGGTACTTGGAGAATCTGCTTCATCAATTCAGCTACTAAGGCCAGCCAGTAATTTAGGTCTCTAATGTTGTTAGCAAACTCAGGGGGAATTGGTGGTATTTGGGCAAAATTTGGGGGCACATGATGTGAGGCTTGTTCACCCGATCCCTAGCCATGATACAAGTTATCCTCTATATGAATCTCCGCATTGTTTTGCACTAACTCAGACATTTTGATCATTCATTAAACGAGACAATTCAATCACTGGAATACCCAAACATATAAGATATGTATGCCGAACAAATACATTTAATATGGCTCAAATATTATTTAAAACAGAACCCAAAGTTTCATTATATCATTTCATAACTGCTGATTTACATACATAGCTACGTGCTTATATACATGATCAACAAAATTTAACAAATCTAGCTGAATAAGTAAGATCAGCCTGGCTCCTACCTAAAACACTAACTAGCCCCCAGTCCCTAAGTCCATCACATGTCCAAAAAACAAGCGGACCATGTCATCATAATCAGAAGGATTTGACTAACTATATACATTGTCATATGCTACACAAAATGCAACTATCCAATCCGACCATACTATATACATGCGGGGCTCAAAATGTAACCTACTCGAGTCAACTCCTAACAAAAAAAACCTAACGATCCCTAAACAGATCATAATTTGGGTTAGACTCATCCTTCGGTTCCTCGCCTGAGTCGAAGCTGCAGTCCGATACCCCTAACTGTACCTCCTTAACCTCCTAATCAACCTACTGCTCTCCGAATGCCTCATGGACCTCTTGATCCATCTGCTGCTCCTCTATTTTCTCACCAATCTCTGATCCTGCTCTGGATCGTCCTCGCTGTCAAAATCCCCATGGGCTCATCATCCGAACTAGCTACCACGATCTCCGGTGTATTGGGGAGATCCACCAACACATGAGCCTTCCTAGGACTGTTGGGTATTAGAGGGGTGCTCGGTGCAGACGACGAAGGTGGTCTCTGTGCTGGTGCAGGCGATGCAGGCGGGGGATGTGCCTGGTGTAAAGGAAAGATGTGCTGAAAAGTCTCCACAGTAATCCCCTCTGCTTAAACTCCTCTCGCGACATCAACTCCGAGGTGATAGTCGCCCAAGCCTCCTGGGCCTGAAACTGAGGTCCGTCCTAACCTGGGTTCCCCGTCATCATGAAATGATGATAACGAAGCCTGAACTCCACCCATGGATTAATCATGGGTAAGGACCATAACAATCTGTTTGCACGGATTGTGATGTTGTGAAACTCGAGGAAAGGGTCCTGCGCATGAGCTATCATACGAGCGTGCAACAGTGAAATATGAGCGGCCACAAATGTACCAGGCATCGTCTTAACTGCATAGGGACCCATCTAGAAAGGAAAATACAAATGAGGGGCATATAGAACATAAGCAGCATGAATTTCTAATGTCACAAGTCTATTCCTAATATCAACAACAACAACAACAACAACTCCCAGTGTGGGTCCCGCTTTTGCGGGGTCTGAGGAGATCCAGTTGTAGGCAATCTTAGCCCTACCGGTATTTCTACCCATAGAGAGGTTGATTCCTAAATATCACAAGTCTCTAATAGTATATGATATTCATTACTACAAACCCTTCTCACCCTCCTATATCTAAGGTCCATACTCCGTATCCCATCAGGAAAATCAAAACCTGGCCCTGATGCCAAATCTGTAACACCTCAAATGTACATAATTCACTGTTTATGCTCTCATCGGTTAACATCATCAAGTAGTAGTGATATCCCAAATGATCGGGGCATCACTGCTATCCAAAAAGGACAAATCTTGATTTAAAGATAATTAAACATAACTAAGTTGAACATCATTTCCACCACACGGGATTTGTAACAGCAAACCATCAAACAAATATCAACAGTAACT
>NCQT01145670.1:0-10550 GCA_002740465.1 Stenocereus thurberi | reverse complement strand
GAAGCTCGTTGAAGTTAATGGTAACTTGAGGTATCATTGTTCATTTGTGAAAAATACACAAAAAGAAGAAAAACAAAAGAAAGAAAAATAATAAAAATAATCAAATATAAACAAATCGGAGATGAAAAGAAAAATAGGGTCCCACTAGGTGTATCAAAAATTATGTTGAGCAAAAATTTAATAAAAATAAAATGCACAACACAACTTTCTGATGTACAAAAATGTACATCGATTTTTTTTTTTTGAGTACGACCCTATTCAAGAGGACAGACCTCCTTAATTACGTCCCTCTCTTGGGAAACCACGTACATTTTGATTCTGACTCATTCTATTTTGTTTTTCTTTGTTTGTTTTATTTTATATCAATAAGACTTTACATAATTTAGATCGACAATTATCGTTTTTTTTAATGTCAAATTACAACATATCCAAAACTTAATTGCATCAGATAGTGATCATATAGGCACCTTTTAGGAAGAGTACTACATGCACACATTCTTCATGTGCAGGTTATGAAAACGGATAATTTTATCTAATTTGGAATTTGAGTTGTACTCACAATTTTATCGTGAGCTGCCTACGTACCTCTTTCATGGAGAATCAAACCAGCCATAGTTTTTTTTAATTTAATTTGATTGAATTTGTATTTTATTTTGGTTATGTTAATGACCTTAATTTAATTTGATTTTAGTTTGGGATTTTATTTATATGGACTAAATTAATAGCTGCAAATATGATTTGATTTCGTCGTTTGATTTTTTTTGGGCTTTGATAGATAAGTTATGCATTTTTTAGCCATTTCGAGACCCTTGTTTTATTTGCCGATTTAGCCATTCCTGGAATCGGTCCATGTATATACATATATTTTTTTGACTTCTGATCGCACCCAAAATTTATTTAAGGGCTTCCTACGTACTCTTCGCGAGATCAAATCTACATAGTTTTTGGTCCAAATTTTGTTCAGGCTTACGTCGTGGAGGGGGGAAATTTAGTAAGCTTCGTTGTATATTTGGCTCGGGTCTGGTCTATTTTGCCATACTTATTATTTGAAAAAACCTTTGACTTTTTTAAAAGCTCACTTTTTTAAATTTATTTTGGTTATATAACGTGTAACAAAAAATCACAGAATTGTAACTTTAGCTTTTTTAATAAAGAGGGGGAAAGTGAATAATAGTTTTTGGTCCATTTCTTAGACTTGGAAATTTGAGAGGGTCGGTTTCTATGTTGTAAGGTTTGGTTTTTTGTCGTTTTAAGCAGGCAAAGTGCAATTATCTCAAAAAATTAACTTTTCGTGAAGAAGGCGGTGTCCGTTTAAGCCCTTTGAGGGCCTCGATTTAGACTGAACTCAAAAATTTTATATCGGACTTCTTACATATTCTTATTGGAATCAAGTCACCGTAGTTCTAGTCGAGTCTTGATTTAGGCATATATTGTATTCCTTCCTTTTAGCCAATTTTGAAATAGATCCATAAACCTTATTTACATTTAAGGGACAATTAAGGGATACGAACGTCTTAATTCGCTATAACACATTCCATTTAATGTCAAAAAGGGAGTAAATGACTATATTATTCACTTATATACATAGATATATGCATATGTATACATACAAACATGTATACATATACATATATTTTGAATACGATTAACTTGGAATGACATGTTGATGTCATTAATAAAATAATAATCAAGTCCTTAGGTTTTATTTATATTCGAATGGACTCATCGTTTCACCCGTTCATCCACTTCAGCAAATTTGTTGATAGAAATTTCCAAGCCTTCCCCTATTTTTATTAAATTTGTACTGAACTTGAAACAATCCCTTCTTAATCAACCTTCTCTGAACAACTTCATTCCCAATTAAACCAAGCGACAAGCACCTCTATTTGCACCAGTTGACAACAAACTCCTTAATGGGTAATAGATTCGGCAAGTGTGTTCTGTATGCTTTGCCGCAACTGACGGAGATGCATCGTCAAAATGCCAGCGCTGTAGTTAGTTTCATTTCATTGAACCAGACTACTCTGGTTAACAAGTCTTTAATTTTATATAAGAAGGTCGATGAAGAAAAAAAATGCCCCTTGTCATTTGGGTGACAAAGATGACGACAGAGTGATTCGTTCAGAATGAATTTTGCCAATTAAAAGACCCCGCTCATTTTATTCTTAATCTCCTCTCTCAATTAATTGAAAGAGGCAACCCTGTGATCCACATAATACAAAAAGAATATCTATGTCACAGCATGATCTCCAGCCTAGTTTTTAATTCATCAACCATGCAAGCCTCGTGAGGTGATAAGGAATGGCGATCTCATTGAGTACTGATAATTCATATTTTATATATAATTTTCTCCTTTATTTCACCTACTTTTATGTTTTTGAAATATATTTTTATGAGTAAATAATGCATATTTTATGAAATTTCAAGTAGAAATAAATATAGAAGAGTTTGGGATGAAGTTGATTAATTCTACTCAGAACTCCTACAAGTGCAATGCCTAGATTCCAAACTTAAGCCCAAAGGAAAAGAAAGAGAAAAAAAAAAAAAGAGAAGATCTTCCATTTTTTCCACATGGCTAATTCTTAACCTAGTCAAATGCCATTAATCAAAATTAATATTATACTTATGACTAGTCATGACCATGCATGTAACATTCCAAATTAATTGGAATTGATTTTTATTAATTTTGGGGGTATCTTAAGGAGTTGGATTTTCACTATAAAAAGGGTTTAAGGTTGAGGGAAAAAAGACACTAATATCTATCTATACACACTCACACTCATACATTTATCCATTCTCTCTCTCATTCTCTCATCTTCTATCTTCTATTTTTTTTTTTTAGAGAGTTGAGAGAGTCTTTGTAAGACAAGATCATTTGGATTGAGGGGTTAAGAAGATAATAAACTTTGCTAGCTATTTTTCTCTTCTCTTCTCATCTCATTTGTGAGTCAAATTTTAGAGTTTACACTAAGTTTCATAATTTTGCGTAATTGAGAGTATAAGGTTTGGACATAGGAAGTAAAATATACTAATTTCAATGGTGTTTTTCCTAACTATGACCGGCTAAGCTACTCATTTCTAGGACTAGGATGGATCCCTGTTAATAATATTCTTTTGCTAATTTCACATGGGGTTATTTTTGTCTCTTTTACATAATCTTGAGTTTGCATTTGATCATCACCGACTTATGCATCTTAATACTAATGTTTAATTATGTTGATGACACTAGTTTAATTTGCTATCTCAAATGAATATTAGACCTTGTAGGCTAATATGATAATTATGCAATTTGGGCGTAAAATTATAATGGTTTAAATTGAATAATTTATGCAAGAGATTAGATGAGTTATGTCTAAAAAGAATAGTTCATGCTAAACCACTAGATAAATCATCTCACTTTATAATTATAATCATCTTTTTAATTCACAGCCTAATGCTTGTAACTTGGGTTGAACAAAAGACAAATTGAATCCACATTTGAATTAGTAAAGCAATATTGGCATCAAAGGTGAAATCCAAAGTTCTAGAACTTTCTCTTATTTGATTTCTCTCTACTTTGCTACTCATTTGCTCTTTATTTTGTTCGTTAATTTATTTTGATAATCCAACTCTGAAAATTAAATTATTCTTTATAATTGGAAAGGCCAAGTCCAAAATCACTATTGTTCCTCGTGGGATCGACAACCTAATACTCGCTAGTCTACAATTAACCTTGTGTATTTGCAAGCAAAAAGGGTTTTAAAATTAGAACATAAAAAGCTCAAAGTCTTAAAAAGAGAGGGAAAAAAAATTGATTTGGCATTGGGGACTTGATTTTAAAAGATGCTCTTGTGATTTTTGTTATGTGGGGTGAAGCTTCGTGCTTATGGTTTGCTACTTGGCTTCGTTGTGTACTTAATTTGCGTGAATCTTGGTCTATTGACTTGGTTGAAATTGGAAATCTTTGAGAATGAGTTGTGGATTGGTAGTGAATTGATATATGTAATTTGAAGTGGGCATTCATAGTTGGGTCACTTGATATTCTTACCTAATCCTATTCTTTTTCTGCTTGATGGTTTGAATGAATACATGCATTGTTGTTATTCTTTGCTCGAGAACTAGCAAAGTCTTGGTGTGGGGGAGTTGATAATTCATATTTTACATATAATTTTCTCCTTCATTTTACCTACTTTTATGTCTTTGAAATATATTTTTATGGGTAAATAATGCATATTTTATGAACTTTTCAGGTAGAAATAAATATAGAAGAGTTTGGGATGAAGTTGATTAATTCTACTTGGAACTCCTACAAGTGCAATGCCTAGAGTTCAAACCTAAGCCCAAAGGAAAAGAAAGAGAAAAAAAAAAGAAGAAGATCTCCCATTTTTCCACATGGTTAATTCTTAACCTAATCAAATGCCATTAATCAAAATTAATATTATACTTATGACTAGTCATGACCATGCATGTAACATCCCAAATTAATTGGAATTGATTTTCATTAATTTTAGAGGTATCCTAAGGGGTTGGATTTTCACTATAAAAGGGCTCAAGGTTGAGGGAAAAAAGACACTCATATCTATCCAAACACACTCACACTCATACATTCATCCATTCTCTCTCTTATTCTCCCATCTTCTATCTTCTATTTTTTTTAGAGAGTTGAGAGAGTCTTTGTAAGGCAAGATCTTTTGGGTTGAGGGGTTAAGAAGAAAATAAGCTTTGTCAGCTATTTTTCTGTTCTCTTCTCATCTCATTTGTCAGTCAAATTTGAGAGTTTACACTAAGTTTCATAATTTTGTATAATTGAGTATAAGGTTTGGACATAGGAAATGAAATATACCAATTTCAATGGTGTTTTTCCTAACTATGGCCGGCTAAACTACTCATTTCTAGGACTAGGATGGATCCCTGGTAATAATATTCTTTTGCTAATTTCTTATAGGATTATTTTTGTCTCTTTTGCATAATCTTGAGTTTGTATTTGATTATCATCGACTTATGTATCTTAATACTAATGTTTAATCATGTCAATGACACTAGTTTAATTTGTTATCTCAAATAAATATTAGACCTTGTAGGCTAATATGATGATTATGCCATTTGGGCTTAAAATTATAATGGTTTAAATTGAATAATTTATGCTAGAAATTAGATAAGTTATGTCTAAAAAGAACAGTTCATGCTAAACCACTAGATAAATCATCTCACTTTATAATTATAATCATCTTTTTAATTTATGGCCTAATGCTTGTAGCTTGGGTTGAACAAAAGACAAATTGAATCCCTATTTGAATTAGTAAAGCAATATTGACTTCAAAGGTGAAATCCAAAGTCCTAGAACGTTCTCCTATTTGATTTCTCTCTACTTTGCTACTCATTTGCTCTTCATTTTCTTCGTTAATTCATTTTTATAATCCAACTCTGAAAATTAAATTATTCTTTATAATCAGAAAGACGAAGTCTAAAATCACCATTGTTCCTCGTGGGATAGACACCCTAATACTCGCTAGTTTACAATTAACCTTGCGCACTTACAAGTAAAAAGGGTTTTAAAACTAGAACATAAAATCCACATCAAGTACCCATCATCATCATTTCCATTTTTTGTTAAATTTTGTTAAACATAACCAAGTGCTTTACATTTAGAACCAATAACTCATGGGACTTCGCGAACTCCACATTTTTTAAAAGGTCCTTGAAAACCGGGATCCTCTCTGATCCAAAATTTGGGTCCTTGCAAACCCAAGATCCTTACGAATCTTTTTTTTGGAGTCGTTTCGAACTCAAGATCCTTATGAATTCAAATACATGATTGTTTTCTAACTTTATCGGAATCCTTAAGAATCCAGAGTTGTGAATCCCTTTCAACCCAATTTTTATTAGGTATCTTCTTTCGATCCTTCTGAATCAATAAGGGGATACCCATTTGCTTAAGTTACTGATATGCTTTCGACTTTGATGGAGGTGTAGGAGTTTCTTTTATACAACCATGGAGGAGATGAATTCTGAGATGAATGACATAAACGGGGTAAATTAATTCCATTTCATTTTTTGAATTACCTTCAAATTCGGCTGAGAGAATATTGAGTTTACCCTCAGCTTTGCTTCTCCTCTTGCTTCTTCTCTTTTCTTTGTTTCACTGTTTGTCTCACTCCTTTTTTTTTTTTGCTTCGTCCCCTCTTTTTTTTATCCATCCTTATGCCTTCCATTTATAAAGATGGAGATAGTTATTCTGCTTGCTGCCTCCTACGTTGCAGTAAAGGTGGAGAAGTGGTGCTATTGGGTTGGTTATGTGGTAACTCCCAAACTTGATAGCCAAGTCAAGGGAATGAAACCAACTTTTTTGTTTTGGGAGTTTGCCAACCAAACTTAATTTATGGGCTTTGATTTCATCAAGTATCCAAGGCCCAATTAATTAATTTGGCTCTTCTTTTTTTTTTTAATTCATTTTGGGTTTAAAAGGAAATTACATAGAAGTGAAACAATAATTAGGATCCAGGTCAAATTTCAGGCTCCCACTCTATGTAATGATTTTCTTTTTAATAAAAGAAATCAACTCAATTTGCATTTGTTAGAGAACACATCAAGTGTACCCATTTATTTTATTTTCAGTTTCTTTCAAGAGTGCTTTATATGCTTGAAATTTTATCCACATCGTGATATGATAATGTGGCTAGGCTCGATCTTCCAAATATTAATCTTGACTATCCAAAATTCGCTAAAATTCTACGTTCAACAATTACATGTGTCATTAGTCATATTTTGATTTAATGTTGTGATGGTTTGCATTACTTGTTTCAATGTTGCTCCTAACACTTCCAATATAGTCCTTCTATGCATGGTGATCAATGGATGTATTCTTGGTGATCTATAGAAGTATTATCAGTGATCAAACATTGTGCTATTGGTGACCTGTACAAATTAGATTAGTGTGCAGTTTAAGTTGATCTCTCCATTTTTTTCAAAGTGTATGTGTTCAAAATAGCATTAGTGATCAATAGTAATGTTCTTAGTGATTAAAGTGTACGTGTTCTTATGAGCAGAATACGTCCTATTGGTGATCAGTAGATATGTTTTTTTTTTTAATCACTGCTTATGAGATGAGTGACCAATAGAGATACATGTCAATGATCACCTAACTTAACTTTTTATGTCTGCCTTTGTATGGATTATCTAAAAAGTGTTGAGCACTCATATTTTTGGTGATCGTTATATATAATATTAGTGATCACTTCAATTGGTGTTTACTTGTTTGATATTTGGATTCACATTCATGTGAATGAAATTCTCAAATGAGTAAACACCAATTTCAGTGATCACTAATATTACTTGTATCAGTTTTCTCTTCATCAGTTTCCAATTTCACGATTGTGTTAGCACGTGATCAATAGTCATGTTATTAGTGATCAACTAACATATCTATATGTATATATATTTTTCTTTTTAATGATTTTTTTTCTTTGAAAAATGTAGAAGGATGTAGGGAAGATAGTTTCCACTACCAAGGAGTTGACTTCTATTTATAAAAATTTGCACAACATCATGGATTCTATGCTAAACAAGTACCGGTACAATGAAGGGCTTGATAGCATACGAGCGCGGGCAATGATCAAGTTGCTCTGTGATGCTACTGCTGCACATGAACAATCCCAGCAAGTGGGCAGTGCGGATGGACTGCCTGCGATAAGCGAACGCCTGAATGCTGCAATGGAGGAGGTTGCTGCAGAGCTTCGCATCGCTTATATTCTAAGTGATACTCATTAATGACAATAGACATGTTACAATGATGACAATGCATGAGTTAAAATGTGCAGAATATCTGGCGTTGGTGATGAGTAGATATGTTATTTCTGATCAGTACTCATGTGATGAGTAATATTTCTACTGATATATATATTTTTTGGTGATCTTTGCATGTAATATTAGTGATCAAAAGTTGTAGAATTAGTGGTCAATACAACTCGGATTAGTATGCAGTTGAACTCAATTTCTCTTTTTTTCCCTCCATTGATTAGAGTTTAGTTTTTGTGTGAAACAGACATATTATTACTTATCTATATGCATAAATTTAGTTTTTGTGTGGAACTCAATCTCTCATTTTTTTCCTTCAACAAGTTTAAATTTTCTAAAAAACAGACATATTGCTAGTTATCTATAAGCATAAAATTAGTCATAAAATTTCATAATATTGTTTACTGGTTCAGCAATTGCTTATAATTCTATGCATGTAAATTCAGTGATCAACAAGAATGTTGTTGGTGATTAATAAGCATCAAATTAGTCATCACTAATAATAATACCTAGTGATCAACAAGTATAAGATAAGTGATCGGTAGGAATAATATTAGTGACCACGCACACATCATGCACTGATCATTTTGAGATGTCCACTCAGTGATCACTACATGTATTTGTGATCAAATAGAATAAGGTTAGTGATTAATTCATGGAGTCATCAGATATTGGTAGAACTTTGCACAAACGGATTGCTTCCAACAAGATGATCAGCAGTACACAGGATAGTGATCAGATAGAGTAATAATGCTGATCAAAGCATACCTCATTAATGATCAAATTTCTAATCAACTTTACCTATGATTCAAGTTATATACAATGCATTTTCTTTATTGTGAATATTTTCATCTTTTAGTCCTATATGAAACCAAAAAACAAAAATCGCAATTGAATTTTTTGAATACCTGTTGTGAATATTTTCTTTATTATCATAGCTAACCAACCAACTCTATTGATATAACCGCCCAAATAATGTGGAAACATAATAAAATAAAACACGGGATTCTAAAAAGGAGCGCATAATGATTGTTTAAAACTTTTCCAAGAGTCTCTTCAGTTTCTTAGCCCCCTGTCTTGCTCTGCTATTCTCTCCCTCTCTCTTATTATATCTGTCTTGTACTATCTCTATCTCTTGCTCAAGAGACTCTGTCTTACACTTTTAATTTGAAATCAAACTAGCATCCTTGAAATCCTTCAACTTCTTAGGATCATTTCCGTATTTCGAAGGTGAAAGTCTTTACTGTTTTTGTGTGCCATTCCTCTGTCTGTTGATTTTTGGTACATTCAGTTTGTTTTTTATGCATTTTTCTTCGATTTTTACACGATCTTTGGTTAATTTGTGCATTTTAATTTGAAATATGCTTTCACACTGACTTGTAAAACTTTAACTCTACTTTTGAACTTAAAAAGGTGTTGTTTGGTTCCTCGAAATGTACTTACCATGGTGTCGATCTTTTACTTATGAAGCTCCTTTTTTCAATGTTTAATTTATTATTCTAATAATATTGTACAATTTCATGAAGTTTATTGATATAGTATGTTTTCGAATGAGTAATTTTGTCAAATTTTCTAGTTTGACATACATTTGCCTTTTGTCTAGGGTTTGGTACAGAGAAACCATGGCCACAGACAAAGTTCAAGAAATAGGCAACGGAAATGGAAAGCAATCACCTTCGAAGAGGTGAAAAATGTAATTTAAACGTTAAGTGAGTATTTGTAGATTACTTGCATAATTTTTAATCAATTGTTGCATAATTAGTGATCATTAGGTATAATATTTGTGATCGATTTGCATATGTGCTTCACTATGGATGAATCTAGGCACGTTGTTTCATAAAAATTCGAATTTTGAGACACATTGAATGTTTTCTGCAAGAAGTGTGGAAAAACTATCCAGTAACTGTTTTTCATACTGTCTGTGTAGTTTGCAATTGTTAGGAATGTAATTAGTAATCGTTCGATATGATATTAGTGATCCTTTTGGATATGTGCTTGTCTCGTGAGGTTTTTCTAGTAGAATTTTTTATACCAAATGATTTTCTTAAAACGATTAACTAGTTGCTTCAAAAATGTATTTACAAAGCCTTGGGTGAATTTTTTTCATATTACATATTCAGTTTGCGAGCAATACCTTGTTGGCGATCAATAAAGGTATGATTAGTGATCATTAGTGTTGTCATTGGTAATTAACTCAGGGATGGATGGCGATCAGCCTTATTCCCCCCCCCCACACACACACACATTACATACGTGACTTGTTAATTTGCGAGCAATTGGAATTACTTTAGAGATTAACATAAATTTGTTATTTACTATGATCTGCTAACAAAGGAGCCACCCCTCATTTGTGATTACGGGGTGTATCACTGATGATCAGTAGTGTTCTTGTTGGTGACTAGTATAGCTATAATTGGTGATCAAGCCTTTTTCCATAACAATAGATGTATGCCTTGTTTGATATATTCACGATTAGTGATCAATAGTGTTATAATTAGTGATCTGCTAACAAAGTGTTGATTGGTGATTAGTAGTGTTCTTATTTGTGATCAGTATAGTTATGATCAGTGATATGCTAACGAAGTGTTGATTGGTTATTAGTAGTGTTGTTGTTGGTAATCAGTAGAGTTATGATTGCTGATGAATAGTGTTTGTGATCAATAGATATATGCGTTGTTTGCTATAAACACACACAGACATAGCACATATAATAAACAGCTCCTTTTATCATGTGCTTCAATATTTTTGATGAATGCGGTTGTCATTGCTAGTCATTT
>NCQT01145575.1:0-10343 GCA_002740465.1 Stenocereus thurberi | reverse complement strand
TGTAAATCAATTAGGTAACTACATTGCCATTAGCTCATTATATACACTATGTCTGTTTTCAACTTCATGAGATGGATCATAGAAATATAGTTGTAGATACTTTGGAGGCTGGGCATCTGAAGGTATAAGATTAGGCAGATAATGGTACAATTGACCTTGCAACTTAAAGATGTATATTCTTTTCACTAATTTGCCCTCATGGTTCCCACCGATGGAGCTAAATGCAAACAATTTGTTGTAGATTCTAGCAAACTGTCTAAAGTAGACAGCATCTTCATCCCTTGAAGTGAGAAGACGTTCCAACTCTTTAGGCATAGAGTTCATAGCAAGCATGATTTTTCCTTTTTGACGACGCAAATAATTTGTCTCATGCTTAAATAGTTTTGCTTGACAATACTGGTAGATTGTGTACTGTGATAGCCTGATAGGGAACTCAGGTACATGATTTTCTTACACAGCAGCACCTATTCCAGCAATATGTATGTCTTAGTTTTGCACTTTTCTAATTTCAGGGTATAATGTAGACAGAAAATATGGAAAAAGCTTTAGAAACTAAGCAAAAGTTGTATGTGAAATCATACATGTTTTTCATGTACGCCTTTTTTTCCTTGCAAATGGCTCTATGCATTCATTATAATAACTGTTAGTGATTATGTATCTGAACCTTTGTGTTGCATACTTCATTTGATAGTTCATATACATCGAAAATGCCACTTACGTAGTTGTTCTTCACATGTTGTTTGTGTTGGTGAATGTGCCTCTTTCTTATATCTTCGGCTTTATCTTTTTTGTGGATTTTCTGATGTCCCATATGATGTACACATCTTCTGCTCTGAACTTTCACCAATTGGTTCTGACATATAAGGCATCATACGAAAGCATCGTTGCCTACTACGAGGGTTGGGTAGTGTATTTTCAAGATTCGTAGTTGTTTCATTAGTAGTTACATCAGTATACCTCTTTAAACATTTTTGTTGGCATTGTGTTAATATAGTTGTTGAGTTTTCAGCATCCTTCACACGGATCTGTTTTTGGTTTCTATTTTTATGTGCTTTGCTTCTTCTATGAATTGGTATACTTGGAATCGATCTAGCTGATAGGTCAACATGATTTGCCATTTAGTGGCATCATTGTCTACTTCGAATAGGAATTGCATCAATTAGAATAGTTCCCTCTACATCATCTTGTTATAATATAGCTGTTCCAGATATTATGTCTTCAATTTTGCTTTTTTTCATTTCAGTAGATGCCCTCTGATATAGGTATTCCTGTGGATTTCTAAATAACGAGTAGCCTTAGACCATATATTTATATTATGAGAAACATAATTCTATGTATAAGCTAAATGAAACATATACCAAATACAATTACAAAGTTAGAAATTCATATGCAAGAAGACTTAAACAGAGAGACATTTCTAAGAGCCCATAGGTTATATATTATGGTTGTTATATTATAGCTGTATATTATGAACAAGATATATTCATTGATTGCTAAGACATTCACTAGTCAATTGTTGTTTTTCTAGAGGGAATGCTAGAGCAGTTGATGGTCTAATTGTACTGCAAAAATCTAAAGTTTGCTGTATTAGCCTTGATGCAAAGTTGTTGAGAGTAACTTTTGCTGGTTGTGCTGTAATATTCTTGAGTTTGCTCTGTTAGCCTTCATATTGAGTATTTGACAATGGCTTTACCCTTATCTTGCCTAGCAATCTTATCACGTAGCAGTTCACACTTTTTACGCCTCTTGCAACATTGAGCTCGTGCTATTTGCATTGCTTCATAGTTAACATCATACATAGTGAACTAATATGATGCTTGTAGGTAGCTTACAATTTTCCTTGCAGCATTTTACATTGCATCTGCTGGAGTCTTACAGATATCACTCAATATGTAATGCTCTTGATCAACATATCCAATACATTCTACCATGAGGCATTACTGATAGTGGTGATTATCTAAAGTTACATTCTCATAGGAGTGCGGTTTGATAGGTAGCTTATTGGCAATTTGTTCAATAAATTCCATGAAGTTCATCATAACCGTAGTTGCTAAGGTTAAAGTTGAGTTATTTGTTGTAGCTGCCAAATATGTGGAAGGTGCAATGATGGATTTCAACTTTTGAGCTTGCTGCTTGTACAGCTGGGTAGATTTCTTGTAAGCGATTGTTACTTCCCAATTAACATCGTAAATAGTAATATGATATCTCTTTACCAAATAGGTCACTGCTTGTAGTGCAGCACTTTCTTCAGCTTCTACAATAGTGTTCTTAGCAACTTCTTCGTAGATCATAGATATCAAGCTATGTTCATTTTTTTAGCAATACAGAGCTAACCCCTTCAAATCGACCATTTGAGACATAAATTGGTGGCAACAGATCGAGAAGAGCAGCAATTTTTGCCAGAAGACTTTTGTATGAAATTTCAAATGTCATTTTTCATGGATTCATTCTGTTGAAAGAAATGACAATCAATTTTTTATTAGATGATGCTTAAAAAGTGCAAGCATGGACAATCAGCTATGACAATTAACCTAATATGCTTAGGTTAACATATTCAGTTGAAACTAAAACATGTAGCTTATTTCTAAGATAATAATAACATAGTAAATAATTAGATCTGCAATATAACGTCTAAAAGCATACAAGTGGATATTCAAACTGTAATATGATATGCAAAACTTGAGCGCAGACTATTCAGCGTGAGAGTGAAAAATGTCAATATATTATACATTTAGCTGAAGAAAGGATACATTTAAATATTCACTTTGTTAGAATTTTAATTTTCAGTTCCTGCATTGAAGAATACAGTTTTCTACTCAACTATTTTACACACAATTTGAGTAGGTTGAAGTAAAATAAGGCAGTATATCATATACCAAACAAAACATATAATCTGAAATGCAAAATAGTCCATGATAGAAGCATAGTATTTGTAGGAAAATGCTTCTTTTTGCATAAAAATACACTTTTATCAAATTTCAGTTCAGAATTTCTGATATCAGGAAAAGAGTTTTCTATTTTGATCATACATGCAAGCTAAAATCCATAGAAACATACATGTACAAAGAATCTGTGTGTTTGTATCCATAAGACTGTTTTATACAGAATTCGAGTAGGTTGGAGTAAAGTATAGTACTATATTATATGGCAAACAAAACATGTAATCTGAAATGCAAAATGCTCCATGATACATGCATGCTATGTGCAAGAAAACCCTTCTTTTTCCATAAAGATAGAGTGTTATCAAATATCAACTGCAAATTTCTGATATGAAGAAAAAAGTTTTTTATTTTGATCATACATGCAAGCTAAAATTCAGAGAAACAGACATAGACAGAGTTCGTGTGTGTGTATCCACGAGACAGGCAAAGAGACATAGAAAGAATGAAGAAGAAAAATACACAGAGATATAGAAGCTGACCTTTGTCCTTGTACTTTACTCATCCAGTATAGACTTTTCCAATAGTTATATGAGCTTCAATTTGACAAAACCAATATGCATAGACACCTATATATATAGCAGGGAAGATAACAAAGCTCTAAGATAGAGCAATAGAATGAGAAGATGTTTTCTATTTTGATCATACATGTAAGCTAAAATTCTAAGAAACACACATACATAGAGAATTTATGTGTATGTATTCATGAGAAAGACAAAGAGAGATAGTAAAAAGGAGTAAGAAAACACACAAAGATACGAGAACTGACATTCTTGCTTGTGCTTTGCTGAACCATAATAGACTCTTCCTATATGAGCTTCAATTTGACAAAACCAATATGGATAGACACCTATATATATATATATATATATATATATAGGAGAGAAGATAATAAATCACCAAGATAGAGAAATAGAATGAGAGGATCTGGGATTGCATGATATGCTAACCTGCATGAGATTTCTAACTTTTCTGGTGAATAATTATTACAGTATGCTATGAATAGAAGAATATTTTATCTTGAAATTACCACAAAATTTAGTGAGCACGTGCTCCCCACTTTCTGATATATGTTAACATGCATTGTAAATGATTTAAGTGGCCCCCTTTGTTTCTCTGCCCTTGATTGGTCAATCAGATTCATTTTTTAACTCGTTTTTTCTAATGGCTAAGCTCGTTATACTAATCAATATGTTTGTGTTTTACTCTATCCTTTGTCATTTGTCAGATGTCTCTGCTTTATATTTTTGTTTTTTTTGAAGCAAGCCTTCATTACATTTAATGTGCAATATTTTCTTCAGATTTCAATCATTTTTAGTTATATGTTCATTTACTATCTTAGCTGTTGNNNNTAAAATTACTTGATCTAATTTCATATTTGACCTATGAATTCAATAAGAAAATATTACCATATACAATTGTGCACATATTCCAATTATTTCTAGCATTTTTGATAACTTATTATTCCCATAAATAGATTATTAAAATTTGACCATTTAATAACCCAACTTAAAAACATCTCAATAGCAATGTAACTTTAAAACCTCTTTACTTATACAACAAAACCATTTATTGATATAATTTTCTATTTTTTGCATGAAAGATCTAAGTGCAACCAGGAATAGCTACCATTATACATATTCATAACCAAAAACAATCCAAGTATGTACTCTTTTGCTTACAAGGATCAACCATCACCATCAATCTTGACAAAATAACCAAAAACTATTAGTGACCACCATTCATCTACTTTAAAACCTCTGTACTTATACAACAAAACCATTTACTGATATAATTTTTAATTTTTTGTATTAAAGATCTAAGTGCAACCATGAATAGCTACTATTATACATAGTCATAACCCAAAACAATCCAAGTATGCACTCTTTTGCTCACAAGGATCAACCATCACCATCATTCTTGACAAAATAACCAAAAACCATTAGTGACCACCACTCATGTTGGCCAGCAAAATGAAAACCATCTGCACAGCCAAACCTTTGCTCCTTGGAATTCAAACCTTTACTATGATACTATGTATGTCTGACAGAGTCACCATAGCTAATCAGATAACCAAGCAAAAAGTATAACAGTGAGGAATGCCAAAAGTTCCCCTGTACAGTTTCACTTGTACTTGTACTCTTAGCTGATCTTATTTGCATCCTGACATTAGAATCTTATGCAGACCACCATATATACCTTCATTCCTTTACTTATCTGGTTCGTTTAGGGAGGCCTCTCTCATTACCCATTTCAAGATCCTACTTGTAACAAATGTTACTCCTAGTGTGAACTTGATATAGACTGGTTTTTTTGCAAGCACTTCAGCAGCTTGAGCATAAAAGTTTCCATGATCCTTAATCAAAAAGCAGGAGTTAACAAAACTTATTTGTGAATTCTAAGAAGAACATATTCTTTTATAAATTATATCTGGTAAGCTAATCCAGAAGTTACCTCATATTCCATTCTATATAGCTCTTCAGCTTCAATGTCAAGCACTTTACTTGCATCATCAGAGAAAAGTATGACATTCCATGATCCAGTTGCATCAACCAAATCAAATTGAAATATCATTATGTTCATCTTTAAGACTATTGAAGTGAATATTTCATTGATAAGCTTAATTTACTTAATGAATAAATATAATCCACAAACCTAGCTACTGATGTGCTTGTCCTGGATGCGGAAGATGACTTGAAACATTTGTACTTGGTTCCTAGATCTTCATATGTTTTACTTCCATAAGCATCACAACCCAGATACAACCGAATCATTTTTCTGTCTAAGTTCTCAATGCAGCCACAACTCTAAATGCATTGTCCATTTGTAGTATTGTTGCGCTTCAAAGTTATATATTTTTCATCACAAAGACACAACAGCAGTTGATATAATATCACATAAATTAACATGTAATAGTAAGGTACAATATGAACGTTAAAACTTTTGTAATAGCAAGTCCACATTGGTCAAAATTATGTCAGAATGAAAAGACTACATTTTCCTGCAGGAAAACAATAAATTCAATACCTATGAGCATACTAAGATTAACTAACCTTCACACCTTTGAAATTACTAATGGATCGCAATATAACTTTCTTTACTGATACTTTGGCTCCTTCAACATCATCCCTCAAAGATTTCAGATGATCAACATTTTCATAAGACCTACACATGTAATAGAAAAGACTACTACATTTATAGATGATAAGTATAAGGTAAACAACATACTATCATAGTGAAACTAAGCCTAATACCATTTAAGTAATTCCTCAGCCTTTACTCCTTCAGGATGCAGATTCACCAATGTTGACATAGTTGTAAAATGTGAGAAACCTAGACAAAACAATACTAACTTTAGCTATCATATTCATACAGATGGAACATAAAGATCGGATGAATATATCAAACATCAACTAAAAGCATACCTGCATAGCGAGAAATCTTAAGTGTTGTAAGGCCAACGACAGGGAATGACTTCACCAAACCAACCAACTCTTCACAATTACAGGTTGCCAAATCATTCTAGACTGATACAATCAAAGTCTCTTTCCCTTTACAGCTGCAAGAAATTTCTACATGCATTAGGAAAAGCACCGAAAACAGAACAGGCAAGTTATACTAATTTATAAACATATCTTCACATACAACATTACTTCTTTCAAGCTTAAGCTTGAATCACATACCTTTGATCAACCATGATAATTTCTCTTACAGAAACTTCACGATGACCTTCTTTCTTATCATCTTGAGGATAAATTGTCCGTAACGGTTCAACGAATGAGACAACACCCAGGACATCTTCAATTTCAATGTCACCAAACCCAAAATTAAATTAAATTCATAATGAATTTTACTTAAAATTGTCATGTTTAGAAACAAATAGAATAAATCATTACTCAATCAGCTGAGCTATAAATTTTAGTAATCATAGCTGGTATATAACATTATATGCAATAATCATAATAAATAAATGTGCTCAAATAATAAAAACTTAATTACCATATCTTTCTATAGACCAAGCTGCATGATTTATCTGAGATATTGCACAATAGTCAGGAACATCTTCCATATCTATCTCATTAAAAACTGGTCGTATGATTGTTCGATGAGTAAATTCCATCTCATATTTTTTTGGCCTCAATGGGAACTGTCTCTTCAAAGGCTTCACCACTGCATCTGAGATCTCGTACTATTTCCTACATTTTATAGTTTTAGCATATGAAACAATATCATCACCATATATGGTCACTCCCATTTGACCACCCTACCAAATAGCAACCAACAGCAACCAAATAATACGCACATCAATATCATGAAATATTCTAATGAATCAACCTCAACCTATCAATGTTAATATAATAGTAGCAAAGATTTTCTCAGGACAGTTGTACCATGCCTTTTTATCTTCCATGTGAATTCTCTGGTACATTATCTTGCTTGAGGATACCCGTGGTCGAGTTTTCTCTATAATCTTCACTTTCACAGTAAAGTGTTGTGACTTCTCTGTCAAATCTCTAAGGTATTTCTTATATGGAGCCATAACACCACACTGTGGAACATAATTAAGATACATTCAGAACTATCACTTTCACATTTAACCATTACAATTCATCAAATTTCTCAAATGAATGCAACATTATTTTACAAGAACAATATTAAAATCAGTGCAACTCACATGCATTAAAATTAGAAGAAGAATTCGCCTATGAAAACTCCAACAACTGTATTTGATGAGGTATTTTATCTATTCTAAACTACCAGCTAGAGCCATCCAAAACCAGAAACAACTAACATGCGTCAAAAGAAGAATGCACCAAAAAAAGCTAATCTAATCTATAAAAAAAAATGCATTGAAGGAAGAACAAAGAAAAAGTAACATCCATTGAAACAACAAGAAGACTATATAAATACACACTGATACAACCCCAAAAAACACTAATATACATTGAAGCAATAATAATTACAAAACCTTAAAAAAGCATAGTTGACAATCTATTATCCAATAGAGAAATGAAAAGAACAACAGTCAGAGAACCATAAAGTAATCCAAAACAGGAAATTGATCCAAACTCCAAAAACTAACATGCATTGAAATTGTACCTAACATGAATTTAAAAAAGATGAAGAACGTACCAAAAACACTGATCACACCTCAAAAAAAAAAAAAAAAAAACTAACATGCATTCAAGAAAAGACAAATAAAAAAACTAACATGCATTGAAATTGTACCTAACATGCATTTAAAAAAGAAGAAGAATACCAAAAACACTGATCAGACCTCAAAAAAAAAAAACTAATATGCATTTGAGCAACAAGAATCATAGAACCATCAAAAACCAGAATTGGGAATGTATTATCGAATGGAGAAAGAAAAGAACCAACTATGACAGAATCATGCAAAACCAAGAACAACCCAAAAAAACCAGAAACAGCAAACATACATTCAACGAAGAGGAAGAATGTACCAAGAAAACTGATCCTAACTCCAAAAAACTAACATGCATTGAATGAAGAATAACAAAAAAAAACCTTAAAGATTATTGAGCCGCGGAGAAATGCAAGCAAGAGCAATCAGAGAACCTGGAAATTAGCAGCAAAATACAGGAAAAATGATGCATACAAGTCATATATGTATATCGCCACAATAAAGAAATCAGACTTGGGCCTTAATAATAATATAACAAACAAAAACCTGAAAATAAAGTTCAGCCCGACACTGTAGATTACTACAGTACCCGTATTACTGTTCGATGCCACAGTGACATGCATTTGGAGGATTTCCACACTTAAGGTATAAAGATACGGATTGAGAGCAAATCTACCAATTATGCCATTACTGATCATTTTCAAGCCTATAATATTGGTCTAAAGGCCCCATGATATTGGCAGCTGCCAACAGAGCCTATTGTGACGCAATTCATGGCGAGTACAAGGTGTTATTGCATTACATGTCGACGTATATTCCTTTATATAACCAGATAATTAATTTTATTGTTATTTTTCATGGACACATAAACAAACACGAATCTCACTTTTTCTAGTGTAGGGGAAAATCAACAAAATGAAATCACAAAAAAAAAAAAGAATATGTTGGGAATATCACACATGAGTAATGAAGTCCCACATCAGGAGTTTGAAAAGAAGGGTCATGGTATATAAGTCAAGTGGGCTACTCCTCCTATTGCCAATTGGTTTTAGGATGGAACCTCACTTGAACTTGCTGCCATGGATCTTTGTTGAAGTAGACTCTCTTCTTGGATCTCCCCAACAAGCGGTGTCAGAGCCGCTAGTGCGTTTAGCTAGGCGACGAAGGTGTGGCATGGTGGACCCCATGGACGAGCTTGGTGAAGTGACATGCAGGTGTTGATCGAACGGTAATAGGTGTGCTGTAGCGTAACTTGATGGTGTGGATAAGCTCTTAATGGTGGCTTGACACCTTGATAAAGGCTTCCGCTCAAGGGGAAGCTTGTGCGTTGATGTAGTGTGGAAGAGACTCATATGTGAGAGGGAGATTGTTGGGAATATCACACATGAGTAATGAAATCCTACATCGGGAGTTTGAAAAGAAGGGTCATGGTATATAAGTCAAATGAGTTTTGTGGCCATCTAAGAAACGGCATGGGGTGACCGTGCCACCCAGCACGGTCGTGCTGGGTTCTCAGTTCGGGCGTGGACTTCTTGACGGCTAGGGTTTGCGTATTGGGATACAATCTTTGTGGAGGCTAGGGTTCTCCTCTAGGAGTTAAACTCTAGATTTCTAGACTCTATATAAAGAGATGTTACTTATGATCTAAAATCACTTCAGACTTCGGATCCCTGAGTTCCATCACCAAGAAACACAAAACACATCGAGAGGTAGAAAGTGTTATGAGAGAGATTACAAGAAAGATTATAATCCTACTATTGATCGAATCACTTGTTGTGATTGTGATCACTTTGGACTCTT
This sequence comes from Stenocereus thurberi, assembly GCA_002740465.1. Lineage (NCBI taxonomy): Eukaryota > Viridiplantae > Streptophyta > Magnoliopsida > Caryophyllales > Cactaceae > Stenocereus > Stenocereus thurberi. Next base: position 458 of record NCQT01145575.1, on the reverse strand, counting down.
CTTGCTCATATAGTGGATTGATTATGCTCTTCGCTGTCCGTAGTTTTTTTCCGCATTGGGTTCCAACGCAAATCTTGTATGTTATTACTTTGTTCTTGGTATCGTTCTTTAAATTTTTGAATATATGTTTCACCCTATCGCCTTCGCTATTAGTTTGCTATAATTCCTAACAAGTGGTATCAGAGCTTTAGTTTAAGATGTCTTCAATTATGAAGATTGATATTCAAAAATTTGATGGAGAGATTAGTTTTAATCTCTAAAAAGTGCAGATGAGAGCAGTTCTTATCCAACATTGGTTATGGAAGGTTCTGCAGGGACCTCATATGAAACCTGAGAATATGACTGATGAACAATGGGCAGCAGACCTGTAACGTCCCACATCGGCAGTTGGGGAGAATGAATCACGCCTTATAAGCGTGGGGACACCTTAACACATCGAGGGCCCTTTTGAGGACAAA
>NCQT01145498.1:1882-15630 GCA_002740465.1 Stenocereus thurberi | reverse complement strand
GTTTATCTTTTATCATGTCTGAGTAGTTTTTTAGTCTACGAATTTTGTAGTTTTTAGAATTGTTATTGGATCATGTTTTGATTTTTAAAGAATTATGCTTATTTCATGATTGGTTTGATTTCGCTCTATCAAGTGTTTGGTGAGTTGATTTTTGGCCAAAATTTTCTTGCACATTTGAAACAATCGAGTGAACATTCGAAAGACGGCATTTGGTTGTTGAACTGCTTGAATAGACATAGCATAACTTCGTGTTGAAAGAGAGATTTATATGTTAGGAGGGCTAGTAAGTAATCAAATATATTAAACTTGGATTAAGTCAAATTAGTTTGAAAGAATGATGTTTGCTTCATTTAGGCAAATTTGATTGATTTTGAAGGAATAGATCAAGTTTCTAGAAAGGATTGCAATTCCTCGGAATTAACCAATCAGATAATAGCACATGTTTATTCATTTTGATCCAATTCTGTTCTGTAGCTGCGAAAATTCCTAGACGTTTTCCTCTTATTGATTTAGATAAGTTTATTTATTTGCAGTAGTTAATGGAATCTACTTGAAATTGAGTTTTGCTTAGCATATTCTGATAAGAATAAGCTTCATAGATTACTTTAGTCCATGAGGAATGATATCTTTATCTATACTATGGACGCCCATGCGCTTGCGGCAGTGCTTGATCAAGTTTTTGATATTATTGTTGGGGACTAAATTGCTAACTATTGAGTATTGTCTTACGAATGTGACTAAGTATTTTATTGGTTTGTTTTGTGTTGTTTGCTTGTTATTTTTCTTTTTCCTGTTTAATTGCGCTAGTAGTATTAGTGAAAAGTGCTTGCTGGACTTTTTCCTAGTTTATGCAAAGTCTGATTTTGTACGAGCCCGATCCAGAGATTGAGAGGACTTTTTGCTTAAGGAAGAAAAAGCAAAGGATCAAAGAACAAAGGCACGAGGCAAGAAGGAATTTAAGCATAGGTGAAGAAAAAAGGGCCCTTCATGATTTCGTTACTCTCGGAGTCCAAGGGATCGCCTCAGGCATAGCTCGGCCTACTGTAGATGCCAACAAATTCGAACTCAAGCCCGCAGTTATTTCCATGGTGCAATCTCAATTGAGCGGAACTCCTTTAGAAGATCTAAATCTACACCTCTCAGTATTTTTAGAGGTGTGCAATACGCTAAAGTTAAACGGAGTCTCTAGTGATGCGATTCGCCTACGCTTATCCCCTTTCTCATTGAGGGATAAGGTGAGGGCTTGGTTGCACTCTTTGTCGTCTGGCTGCATAACTACTTGGGATGAGTTGACAAGAGCTTTCCTCACTAAATTCTTCCCTCCAAGCAAGGCCGCGAGCCTGAGAAATCAAATCACCAACTTTCTACAAAAAGAGGATGAGATGCTCTATGAAGCCTGGGAGCGTTTTAAGGATTTACTGCATTTATGCCACCATCATGGTCTTCAGCACTGGATGATTATCCAGGCCTTTTATAACGGTGTGACCCAAGTTGTGAGGTCCACTATTGATGCGACGGCAGGAGGAACTCTAATGAGCAAGATCGAGGATAAAGCCTATAACCTTATTGAGGAGATGGCGCTTAATAACTTTCAATATCCACTGAATGAGCCCAACCCAGGCGAGTTAGAGGTAAGCTTAAAGTTGATGCTTTTACTTTACTTTTTGCTAAAGTAGATGTTGTTACTAAAAGACTGGACCAACTGAATATTAATGCTGTAAACTCTAGTGCCCCTTCCCCTTATGAGATTTGTGGTTCAATTGAGCATATATCTTTGCACTGTCAAGTTGGGAGTCCTTTTTTCCAAGGCCCCAATGAAGTTACTTATGTTCAAAATTTCAATCCAAGATAGACTAATGATCCTTACTCTAATACCTATAATCCAAGTTGGAAGAATTAACGGAATCTCTCTTATAGGTCGAATCTAAACCCTGCGAATATGTCTCCTGTGAATGCTAGAGTACTCCCTGCTTTTCAAAGACCCCTTTTCCCTTTTCAGATGCCCCAAAAGTTAAATTTGGAAGTAATGATGGAAAACATGCTCATGGCACAACAGAAACAACATGATACATTAAGCAATTAGTCTCAAAGGTTAATGTGCTTACGACTCATAATAAAATGTTAGAGACCAAGATTGCCCAGAAGGCTGCTTTTTCATCTACACTCTAAGAGAAACTTCCCACTAAGCCTGAACCCAACCCTCATGAGCATTATAACTGTGTCACCATGAAAGAGGATGAAGATGACTTAACTGACTCTGAGGAAGTACCGCAGGAAGAAGGTAGGGAGATAACTATGGTTGGTAGTAATGAGAGCAACTATGGTGGTAAGACTGCCACATTTGTAGAATAACTCTATTCAAATCCCCACCATCCTAACCACTTCTCTCACTAATTCTCCTTGTCTATTTCGGCTGCCTAGCTTTTCTCCGGTGATGCTCTTCTTCGGTGACGCAATTGGTCTCTTAGACAATAATTCTCCCCCCTCACTCTTTAACATAGCAATTATAGGGTTTCACTGAGGGCTTTGATTGGGCTTTGGAAGGATAAGCAAGAAATTCATTTGTATTCTCCATTCATGATGTATGGTGTTTGATAGCATGTGTTGGGCTTCGGATATGAGAGATGAAAGGCCACAACCAACATTATCTACTTTGAAGGATTATGATGAGTTCAAGGCCGATAGAGAAGCCGAGTCAGAAGAGTGGTTGAAAAGCAATCATTACTATCTCAGTTCATGATATTTGAGAGTGTTAGCTTCACCCTAATTTAAATTTTTAGATGACAAATAATGCCCTTCATTGGTTACTTCAAGCAAAATCGAAAAAAGGTAAAAATTTCTGCTCGATAAGATGTTAGAAATGCATGCATTGCCTCTCTGTTGTGTACAATATGATGCTGTACATTATTGATGTTGTGTCGTTTGCTTACAGTTTCAGAATGTATTTTTGGGTATAGAATTTGAGTTAAGGCTTTGTCATCCTGATTCTACTGAGTTAGTAGGCCATATATGCCATGGTCAGGTGTATCTATATTCATTACTCATGCTGAATTTGGGACTACTAAGGTTATTAGGGAGGAATTGGATAAATTGGGGATTGCTTACAAATACCCACTTGCTGTTACATCATAAATAAAAGCATTGCTGTGAAATTAGTCTAGTGATTTACTCACAATCAAGCAATTAAAATAAACAACCATGTTTAGAATATGCAGATGCTATCTAGATCATAAGATTTATGATGAAGCAACTGAAGTAAAATTTCTCAATGATATTACACGCATGACTACATGCAAGTAGCAACCAAATGAGCATTAATTAATTGGTACTGGAGAGCTTTGACTGTTTGACTTTGGTAGCTAATATTGTGAGTGCCAAACTTGATATCTAGTCTCTTTGACAAGAGAATCTAAAAGCATTGGTTGGATTTGATATGTCTTACATAGATGCTATGTCTGCAAGTCAAGTTCTTCCATAGACGCATTAAGTTCCTCCAGCTTTGCTATGTCTATAAGTAACTTAGAATTTCGGAATGTTTAAGCCCTTAACTAGCTGATATTATTGGTTCTGTTTATGTTGCTGTAGCTATTATGTTTAACTAGAACTCCAAATTTTATGGATAATTTGATTTGAAGTTCTAAATTTTTATGGATTCTTATAAACTTTTGAACTGTTATAAAATCAGGAGTTTGAAGCAGAAGTTTGCATTGGAATGAGAAAGTTTGAGAGGTGACCTATGTATATGTCTCCCTCGTTGATGGTGTTCTTTTGAGGAGCACCATTGACATTGGCTGGCAAAGGGGGACTTGGAGATTACATTTTGATCTTAACAAGATATGTTTTTCTTTGTTTCATCCATTTTCTTGAGTACAAACAAAGGGAAAAAAACTTTGGTGGAAAGTTTTTTTCCCCTTGTGTTTTTTTTTTCTCTATTCCAAATGATAGGAAGAAAATGACTTTCCTCCTTTTTTTTTTCCTTCTCATTTTTTTTTCCCTTCAACTTTCAATCCACCTCATTTTCTTAGGTCTAAATAGAGCCTAAAGGGTTAATATAAGGCATGGAAGTGGTTGCTAATGGAGACTGGCTTAGGTTAGGATCGTGAAAAAAATGCTGTTCTTGCTAATCCATTGTGGTGGGAAGAGAATGGAGGTTAGTTGAACTTCTAATACCTTCAATATGTTGTTACATATTAATTTAAAAATAATATTAACATGTTTTCTTCATTTTACTTATAGGTTAATACTGAAATAGCTAATTTTGTGAACATAGATTAGAAAATGCAATAGAAATGGAGATAATATTTTCTAAGACTTTTGCAACTGATGAGCATTCATGGGATTCACATACATCAGAATTTACTAAAGCAGGGGACTTAGAAGAGGAGGAGGAAGAGTATAAAGTATGTCCAATAGATGCATAGATTGAAGATAATGGACATGATAATGGGGAAACAAATGCTAGTTTGGAAGATATTGAGGTCGACAATATTATTCCTATCGAAAAAGAGCGTAATAAGAAGGAAAAAAAAATTACTTCTAAGGAAGGGAATGAAAAGACAATTGTCCCAAATAAGTCTAAAGTAGGTGCTGCTGCAGATATGCAATGCCGATTATATCGCATTGTTGATGTTGTGGAAAGTTTTGTCCCTCCCTGGGTTGCAACAACTTCTAGAATAGGTGTTGATCCTCCTAGCTGTAATATTACGGAATGTTTGGGTTTACTAAAGTCTCTTCCTATGGAGCTCGGAAGTGAGTTATATAGTATATTTATCAAGGGACAGTATAGACAGATGTTTGTTGTATTAGAAGGTGATGATGTGAGGGTGGCTTGGCTCGAGGACGAACTTAAATGTGAGCCTAGATGTGCTTCTAGTCATTATTTATCTTGTCAAATAATATTCATTATACACGCATGTTGAACTTTAATTCTTATGTTTTATTTTTCGTGTGTTGGAAGCAAGCATAAATGTTAGTTTTTTAGGCTACTAGAGAAATTGATTATCACTTAATGTGTTGATATAAAATAGTTTTGTTTTTGCAGTGATTATTGATTACTTTGTCATAAATTGTTTGATTATTCTTGTAAGAACGATGGAATTGACATTAATGCAAAGAAGAATAGCAATGAAGAAGTTAAAATCCATTATGATGCTCACAAGATGAACCTGGAGAGAATAAAATGGATGATTACGAACATAACAATCGGGAGGAGGATGAAGAGATATTGCTTGAACATGAACTTAACAAGGAAAAGATGATTTTACTTGTCACCTTGGGTGCTACATCATGCATTTAATATTAGATGAAGTACCTTATGAAATAAAAGGTTAGAACTTCAATATGCTAAAGATGGCAATATGTAATTGAAACATCAATGCCCTATGTGAAAGTTATAGAATGCTCAGAATGGAGCCCGATTTACTATTTAAGTTAGCCAAATTATTAGTGGATGGTTACGGTCTACATCCAACAAAGACAATGTGTGTATAAGAAGCATTGGTCATGTTTTGTTCGGTTTGTGCTCATGGACATTCCAATCACAATGTTAAGTCTAGGTTTAAGCATTATGGAGAAATAATAAGTAGAAAACTCTTTAAGGTTCTGCAATCCTTAGTGGCTTTTCAAGAGATATTATACAACGACCTTATTGTCAATTTAAAGCGAATCCAAGTAAGTTCAAAGAAGATTATCAATTTTGGTCACATTTAAAGAGCATAATTGGAGCAATAGATAGTACTCATATTCATGCAGTCTTTACACCAAAAGAGGATGCAGTTCCATACATAGGTAGTGAAGGCTATGCCACTCAGAACGCAATGGCAATATGCAATTTTAACATGTTGTTTACCTTTATTCAAGCTGGTTGGGAAGGATCTACACATGACACACGTATTCTTATCACGACGTTCGAAAAATACAAAAATACCAACATATTTCCACATCCTCCTAATGGTATATGTGTACTGCTACAACATTTCATTTTTTTGTGTATTTGACAAGTGAATAATATGTTTGTTTTTTTTCCCCCTCCAGGTAAGTATTATCTTGTAAATGCTAGTTATCCAAACATAAAAGGATATCTAGCACATTTTCAAGGGGCAACAACATCAGTGTCATCCTCTTGATTTTATATGTTCAAGTTAAACACCAATAAGATATCTAGAAGTGTTTAATTTTGCACATGCATCCCTTAGAAATGTTATCGAAAGAATATTTGGGGTGTGGATGAATAGACATAGAATATTACTAAATATGCCAAGTTACAAATTTTCTACACAATCTAAGATTGCGATTACAACCATGGCTCTTCATAATTTTATCAGAAAATATGCAATTGTAGATGTAGACCAAACACTTTATATGTTTTCCAAAAATGATTTTTTGAAAAAGTGCTTTTAAGAATCAAAAATAGTTTTCTAGAAATTAGGCCAAACAGGTACTCAATAAAGTAAGAACTTGAATGAAAATGAAGATTAAAAAGAGAGAAAGAAAGCAAATTGCATCAAAACTTCATCAATCTTGAAATGAGGCTACAAAAATGAAACTACATCTACACCAATTTTTTCTAAATCCAAGGTTAAACCTTATTCTTGAAATCTAAAAATTAGATTCTTATATAAATAGAGGAAGGCGCTTTAGTAGATCCTAATGCAACAGGTTTGGCACGTGTAGACCGTGCCAAACCTCTAGAAGCTGACAACAGAAGCAAGGTAAGACAAGGGGTGGCACAACCGTGCCATGTACAGAAGTAGGGCGGGACAGGAGGTGACACGGCTACCCCATGCCAACCCTTTGCCCTCTTCTTCTTTCTTGTTTTTCCTCCAACTTTGGTGCTTGTTGACTCATTCTTGCCTCATGGTTATCTCAGTTTATCCTCTAAGGTTTTTCTAGTTAATGTGTCTAACTTTTGGCATGCTTTGCTCCAATTATCCCCCATTTGATGAATTCTCTTTATTACCAAGAAAGCCAATAAAAAAATAAAAAATTTATTTTAACAATTATTATAAGCTAAGTCTAGATGGAATGAGGTATACAATTTGCACATATTGAGCCTGATCAAATATCGCCACACAAAGGCTTTTTTTCATTTTCGAGCAAAATAAAATAAAACTACTAAGACGTAACTCACTTTCATAGGAATTACAGCTGCATTTAGCATGTACAACAAGCTCTTTAAATCCCTCGGTTTTCAAAGTAGACGAGTGAGGTCTCAGGAGTGTTTTCAAATGAAATACCTACAAAAATGTTTTCAATAAGAAAGAAAAATCTTTTTGGCTTTTTTCAAAACATGATCATATATAGAAATAATGGAGAATTATGTACATGATTTAGGCAATTACATCACCCTAATAACCAAATCACCAAATTATATACAAATAGAATGTACAATCAAAAGATATCTAAATCACGTAAAGCACCTTGACATCCATTTTTCATCGTACATAATAATATGCAATGATATGCACCCCTTGGTGCATGTGCAAATGTATATCAATCCTTATGAATCAAGTTGCTAACATTCACAGGATCATTGTGTCCTTGCCTAATTGCCTTGTTTGCTCCATTTTTTCCTTTTTTTTTTGCTTTTTTTAAAATAATAATAAGGCACACACCTAAACCCACTTAACTTACAAATATTCGGGCCTCCTCGAAAAAGGGGTTGTATTAGAATATGCAAAACAGTTATTTGATTACCTAAATAGATGTGTAATAAATAAAATAGCACATATTCAAGCCATTTAAAGATATGAAATAAGATAGTGGTTTTGAACATTGGTGCTAGGATTTTTATTCTCATTTTTAGGCTTTTTCCTTTTTTTCTTTTTTAAAACTTTTTGAAGAGCTTAGAAGGCAACTTCAATAAATAAAAGTTTGCATGCCAACTTAAGAACGAGACCCGAAGAATTGATGGTAAAGTGAACAAAATAGACAAAAAGTTACACAAAATTACACATCGTCAATTAGACATCCCGTAATGCAAACTCTATTTACATATAACTCAATAACCTAGCAAAATGTGATCAAAATCACCTAAGAAATCACACAGATCCACAAACAAAAATAAAAATCTTTTTGAATTTTCAAAATTTTCGAAAGGCATATACAAAGGGGCACCTGACCCCACGCTAGAACTCCACGATGTCCTCATTTTGAAAACTAAGGTGCCAAAAGGCAATCACATAAGCAATCTAACAGCAAAACCAACAATTTAAATCCACAAAATATATACAAACCTATGACATCATCAAATCAAACACAAACCAAAAACACTAATAAATATTCAGAAAGCAAAACACACCACCAATGAACACAAAAAACCAAAAAGGGCGATCATAGCCAACATCTCAAATTTCGCTTCACAATTGATCATCCACATAGTGACAATCCTAAATATCCACAACTATGTAAAAAAAAGATATAAAGAAAAGAAAAAGAAGAAGAGAGAAGAGTTAAAATAATCAAACTAGGTTAGGTGTTCAGTACAGCTATATTATGCTTCACTAAGATGTCCTATAAGAGGTTCAAGGAGCATTAGACACTCCCTCAAATTACCAAGTTTCCACTTGTATCAGTGGCTACCAAAGCGCATAGCAACTTATTAAATAAAGTTGAACAATCCCCAAGAAAGTTTAAACCATTAGTAACAAGTAGGATGTTCCAAAGAAAGCACATCACTCGAATAGAAGTGAGAACTCTCTTGAGCTTATGAAAGTTCTAGGCCCAATCATAAGAGTTACACACATACCCAATATCACTCAATGTAGAGGATAAGAGCCTAGAAGTTTCATAATAAGCATGAATGCACAAACTAGGAATGAATCGTAAATCCTCTACCCAATCCTTAAGTCCTGCAGCAACATAAAGCTCATGATTCCGGTCTAAATTAGGGGCATAAATCATACACGGCTCGGACTTGAGGAAGCTGGACATTGAGGAATCCATGAAAGAGTAATATGATGTAGCATAGGGCGTAAGACAAAAGAAGTTTGGATGTTCTTAGGAGGGAACTCAATAAGCCTTGCATCAACAATGTCCATATAAGAAGGTATGACCTAAACACACTCTTCAAAACAAGGCTCCTCCAAGGGAGTCTTCTCAAGTGAATACTCCTGCTTAACAAAAATATTCTTAGAAACCACAACCATGTCATGCTTAAGACCACAACTAGCTTTAATCACTAGTTTCGCACTCTCATCATTCCCTCTCAAATGGGCTAAAAGAAAAGGTACACCATAAAAAACCATATCACCTCCAAGAGCATCCCTAATCTTAAGATGATGGTTGATCATTAGGGGATGCAGTGAAGGATCACTCACTCTCTCAAAGACATTTGATTAAGAGGGTGAAAGTATGAGCTAACGCCATAGCCCAAGAGAAAATCAGAAGAACAAGATGGAGGAATGCATTCATGAGGTTGAGTTGAGTTCGTTGAAAAAGAGAAACTTCAAGTTGATGCTCACAATGAAGTGTAGTATCTTCTCAAGCAACAAAGTCATTAGGTAGCTTGCCCTCATTATTCATAAAAAGCTTGGATGTAATACTAGGAGCTTTACTAATTGTCTCTCACTCATATGTCATATCACTTAAATTCTCAAGAAATTCCCAAGCCTCGGTAGTATTCTTACAAAGAAACTCTTCCCCACACATAGCTTCAACCATTGTCCTAGCACTCACTTCCAAACCATTCATAAGCTATATGGCACAAATTCCATCTTTCTAAATCATGGTGAGGGCATTGGATAAGCAACTCCTTGAACACATTCATATGCTTCCAAAAAGGCTCATGTTCAAGTTGGAAAAAAGTGAGGATTTCATTCCTAAGTCTAATGGCCTTGTTAGTGGGAAAGTATCTCTTAAGAAAGATATCAACATAAGAATCGTATGGTTTAATAGAACTAACCTTGAGACTATACATCCACCTCTTAACACCACATTTGAGAGCAAATGGAATGAATTTCATCCTCACAACATCATTTGATGCCCTAGGCATGTGAACCAACGAACAAACTTCGTTAAACTCACGAATAAACAAATAAAGATCTTCAAAGCCAATAAATTCAGGAAGCATGAGAACAAAATCCGGATTAAGCTCTAATGTGACATCCTTCGCGATAAGAGGGAGCTCAAAACATGATTGTTGGAAAGTTCCCTTAATGAACGTGGTGGGTTGGGTTCCATTCTTTCAACATTTGACTAATCAACATCCCAAGCCCATCATGGACATCTAATGAGCCACAACAATTTGGTTTTTTAATTTTTTAATTTTTTTGGTAATTTCACATTTTCTAATTTTTTAAATACTTTTCAATACCATCAAAATAAGTAGCTACGCTATAACTCAAAAGACAAAATAAAGCAACAATAAAGAAACTACACCGGCACAAAATGAACGAAAAGTGGGCATATTTACAAGAATTGAGTTAGTTTTGCATCATCGTCCCCAGTAACGGCATCAATTTGTTGATGTAGTCTTTGAATGGAAGCAATGGTGGAAAATTTTCATTTTGTTGGATGATGTAGGATTGAGGCATAAGTTATTTTTGGCTCCAACCATAATCTAGGGAAAGCGATATATGCCACTAAGCATGATTAGTTAAACTAATTTAGTCACTAATTCTAATCTAAATATAACTAATTAAACTAAATTAAAACAAAGAATAATTAACAAAATCAACACAAAAGATTATATTAACTCACAATAACTAGAAAAGTATCTAATTAGCTAACAAAGCATAAAATTTACTAACTAAAAGAAGAGAGAGAAAGGAAAGTACCTCAAATGTTTGAAAATCCAACAATGGAGGTCAGCTTCCATTGTTGGAGCAAGTGGGTGATGGTTGGAGGTAAATTCTCCACTTGTTCTCACTAATCTAACTTAGCTACCCCTAATCTAACCCATTAAGAGTCAAAAACTCAAATGTGTAAAAATGGGTTTTCAAACCCTAAGATGAGGAGAGAGAAAGAACTTAAAATTTGCATTCTTGAAAAAAAAGAGAATGAGAGATTAAGACTAGATAAGAGAATATAAAGATGATCAAGAAGGAGAAGCACTAATTTTAATCCATCAACAAAGAAAAGTATGTAAATTTGGGCATCAAACTACTAAATCAAACTCAATAAAGTAAGAATTTGAATGAAAGAGAAGATTAAAAAGAAAGAAAGAAAGCTAATTGGATCAAAACTTCATTACTCTTGAAATATGGATACAAATATAAAACTAAATCTACACCGATCTCTCCTATATCCTAGACTCAACCCTATCCTTGGAACCTAAAAATTAGATTCATATACAAATTGGGGAAGAGGCTTTAAATAGATCCCAATATAGCAAGCTTGGCACGAGTAGATAGTGCCAAGCTTCTAGAAGCCAAAAACAAAAGCAGGACAAGACAGGGGGTGGCACGTTCACCCTGTGCCAGCCCTCTGCCCTCTTCTTCTTTCTTGTTTTTCCTGCAACTTTTGTGGTTGTTGACCATTTGCCTTGCTTCATGGTTATCCGAGCTTATCCTCTAAGGTTTTCTAGGTTAATGCACCAAACTCTTGGCGTGCTTTGTACGATTATCCGTTATTTGACCAATTATTTTTATTACTTACAAAACCAATAAAACACTAATAAACAATCTAATTTAGCAATTATTATGAGCTATGTGTAGGTGGAATGGGGTATACAATTCGCACATATTGAGCCTGAACATATGTACTTGCCTTTTCCACATCTATATCATTTCGAGGGTGGATTTTATACTTGTAAATTAATTAGATATTACCATTCACTTATTTTTCAATTTATGTAATTTCAAACTGATTCTTAGTACTTCTGCTATGCCATGCCTCTTTAGTTTCTGGGTGTCTCTCTGACTGAGCTTAACAGTGTGGCCAATGCCTATCAGACACAAATTTGAGATGTAGCTAATTTTTTTTTTCTTACGATAAATGTATGCATTGGCTTCTATGAATCATAATCCCAAAATTAGACATGGATAGTACCTATTCATTAAGTAAGTTCACATGAAGTAATATTACATCTCTAAATTAAGAAAAACATTGTCCATCATTTTGGATTCAAAATTATATATAAGTTTGATGTGTAACTTAAGCTTTTGACAATTTGATTACTCTTGTATACTGTTGTTGTTGTTGTTGTTGTTGTTGTTGTTGTTGTTATTTTACTTAATTCCATGTCTTATCATAAATAGAAGAATTGCACCTCGAGCCATCGTACTTTGGTGTAATCATTTCTGGACCTAACCAGTTTGGAAACACATTTACGAACCCATTCAAGTTTGGGTATAATAATTTCTGAAACCCCAAAATTTGGGTATAATAATTTACAGACCCTTTTAAATTGCAAAAAGACCCCTAAACTTTTAAAAATTTGCAATTTAACCCCAATATTTAAAAACCTTACTTTCGAAAAGTCTAAAATTGCGTTCGTGGTTTTTGGCTTACTAATAGATCTCGACGTTCTCTTTTATCTAGTATCAGAGCCACATGCACAAAAATAATTAAGATTATTAAGATAATTAATGACTAATTAAGCTAATTAACTGTGATTAGCTGAGATTAATGCTTGAACCATCATCTGCTTGCCCTGGACCTAATTAGTCACATATTGTTCATTCACTGAAAGGTAATATCTCATTAGGACATCAACTAAACTATATCACTGATATAGTTTTAGAACTAAGGCCTGAATTAGCTAAAATTAAGACTAAATTGAAAGACCGTAATAATCAGTTAACTGTTGTGCATCTTTCTCTTATTAATGAAGTTAGACATAGTGAAAAAGCTAGTTCTAAAATTAGCGCTCATTTCCAGCATGAATATCCCTTCCAAAATTCAAAACACAAGATTCCATTTCCTTTACAAGAGATAAAAATCCAAAAAGAAGTAGGAGAACAATCTGATGAAAAATCTACGGAAAAGAAAGAAAAAGAAGATGGAGTATGAAAAATATAGTCTTGAAGAGCTACAAACAATGTTTGATGAAGAACAAAATCCAGAAGAACTAAACAAAATCATGAGCTCAATTAATAATAAATATGATGTTTGGTCTGATGATAATGAAGAGCCTAATAATGTCTAACTACTAGAAAAAATATATCAGCAAATGAATCTTATTAAACTCGATGATCTTAATGCGTTACCGTGAGAACAAATTAAACAAAAATTAGATAAAAAATATAGTAAAATGGTTGCGGAAAATGAGATTAACAAAATAGAAGAAGAAATTGACTTACATGAAACAGAGACTAATCTTGTTAACAATGTCGGCCCTAAACCTGAAGAATTTGGTGAACCTTGTAGAAAAAAACACTCATTTTTTAAGACCTAGGTATGTTCCTGCAGGACGAATAAACAATTTTTCCTTCGGGTTTGTGCCAAGGAAAACCAAGACCTATGAAAAGATTGACCTTACCCCAATTAGTCAAACTGGTTATATCTTAAACATCGATGGAGCTCGTCCTAGAGAAGAAATATTTGAGCACTGGAAAAGATGAATGAACAGTGTTTTAAATTTAAACACTACATGGACTGCGGCAAACTTTCTAAATTATATCGAGCATAGTTTCTCCGGCACTGTTACTGACTGGTATGATTCCTTAAGTGAAGATGGTAAAAATACTTTAAGAACAATGCAAACACTAGCTGCTATGTTCAGAAGTCTGTGTAAAGAAATTGAGACTGAATTCATTGGAGCTAAAATTGATTCTAAAGAAAAAGCACGAGAATGGAAAAGAAAACTT
>NCQT01145384.1:0-14617 GCA_002740465.1 Stenocereus thurberi | reverse complement strand
ATTCATCACCATCATATTCTGCCGCCAATCAACAATCACGCACCAATTTCATCATCCTTGTCATATATTGATCAAGTAATACTGCTTTATTTTTGTTGATGTTTTTATTTTATTAAGTTTAGTTTATTCCTAAAGATGAATTCTTTAGATGATTTATGTAATTTAATTTACAATATGTGTGAGTAATTGTTATGTACTTAGTATGATCTATTTGAAACCATGCTAGATTAATTCTTTTGAAACAAGTTTTGCACTTTATTGTCTAATTGATTTTATCTTATGATTCTGTGAAGGTTTGTGTTTATTGTTTACGATGATAATGTTAGAGTAATTAGAATGCATGCTAATTATTTTAATATGAATTCGTATGGTAGTTTAAAAGATTTTAGTACATAAAAGCTATAGTCTTTTGGACTTAAGTGTCACCCTAATTGATCATGGATGACTCAAACTCATCTCTTTTAATGAGAAAATCGTTATAGATCTTCATTAAATCAATTTGCTGATAAATTGATTATAAGGTATTAGATAATATTTTTATAACGCTTCATGCTCTAGTTTGATTAAATTCTCGCATTAGTGCTAGGGCTATCAAAACTAGTAGTGTAAAACCCCGGAAATTTAATTTGGGAAAAATTATTTTCAGGTTGGACCGGCCTAGACCCAAGTTAATCCAAGTCAATGCCAAATGAGTTCTTGTGAAATTTATTTTGCTTAAGAAAGCCTTTAATTAATTTTCAATATTCTAGAATGTTTTAAATATTAAAAAAAAGAAAAAAATTCCCTCTTTGAGTTTCTTTTTAGTATAAAACTCCTGGTATTACCATTTTTTTTATTATTATTATGATTTTTATTTAGTATGATTACTAATATTTTTTTATTTATTATCATTACTAGTATTATTTTATTAGTCCATTTTTGGGTCTTTCTTAAACCCTAATCATCATCAATTACCCCCCTTGCCGTGAGTTTCTCCCCCAAATCAAGCTAAATATTTGTTTTATTTTGAGCAAGAATCAAACCCTTCCTAAACCTCTCCTCTTTTTCCCCTTTTATTCCCAAACCTAAAATCCTAACTCCATCACCTCTCCCACTTTCTTCCTTACGTCTCTCTCTCTCTCTCTAGCCTTGCACTCTGTCTCTCTCTCCTCCTTCGCCGCCGACCGCCGTCACCATCACCGGGTTGCCGCCTCTTGCGCCGCCGCCCTGCTACTACCTTCCCTTGTTTTGCGTTTCCGGCACTAAACTTGAGCGAAGGCGGAAATTCCATTGAACTAACCTCGTTTCCGACTCAAGGTAATTCTGTATCAATGTTTTGATGGCGTTTTATTTTTTTTAGCCTTAGTAAAAGTGGTCCTTTGGTATGTTTGGGTCTGGGCGAGGGTCTAAGGGCGACTAACGGGAACGGGTAAATTTTTGGTAACCTGAATCGTGCGAAAACCGTTCATAAAGAGGAAGAGTGATTTGGCCAGAATTGAAACCATTTCTGCCATGATTTTGGAAAATTGGTATAATTAGTCCAGTCGTCTAAAAATCCTGAAATTTTTATGGTAGTTAGATCAGGATGTGAAAATCTTGTGGTTTTTGGATTGAATGAATTGGAGTTAAGATGAAGGAGTTATGGCAGAAATACTGGACACTGTCAAAAACCGGGCACTGCAGGTATAGTCGGCAGTTTTTGAATTTTTAGACCTAGCTACTGTGCGATTTTGTAAAAGCATTGAACATGAAAGTTTTAACAGATGAAATTATCTTTCTAGGGCAAGAAACTGATTTTTGGAAGTCAGGAGAAAAAGTTATGAGGTCTGGAACTTAGGCTAAAATTCTGGGCAGAATCTGGAAAGCAGGCTCTAGGGCTACTTCATTCTTGATTTTGAAAAAAAACAATCCCTAGCATAAGTTTGGTTACCAGAAATCATGAAATTTGGTGAGTGGAAACCCTGGATGCACCAAGCAATTCTGTTTTGGAATCGGGCCGTTTGGAGTAGGATAGCCCGAGTTATAATAAATTTTCCCGGGACTGTCACAGGGGAAGACAGTCACGGACATTTCAGAAAGAAGTGAAAATATGTCCTAGTTTAGGACAGATCTGTGCCGAACCCTAAACATAGAAAATGCAGAGGATGACTTAAGGATTCGGGATTAACTTAGAACAATAGAATGGGATATCGAAAACCAAAGTTATAGCTTCTGGAATTTAAACTCAGAAACTGGCCAGCCTAAACCTTAACCAGGGTTAAGGTTTAGATGAATTAAAAATCTAGAAATCCTTTTATAAATTTGTGGGAGGCCAAGGATGTCCTATATTGAGCGTGGACTAACTGTGGGCTGTGTGTGAGCCTAGGTGCGGAGCAGTGAACTTGCTTAAGTAACCGAGCCCGTAAATTATACGGTATCCAGGTAACAATCATGCCCTAACTCTTCCCCTGCGTTGTTGAAGCCATGAATGTTTAGGAACTTGAGTAAGAATTTGTGGCATTTCTTTTCAAAACTGAAGGAACACTGGTGTATGAAATAAAAGTGACTGCATGATGAAAAGATGAAAACTGTATGTTGTGTTATGTCTGGAAGTTGAAACTTACCATGTCATGAGAATTGAAATTTCTTTCGATTGTGTTTGGAATTCCTGGATTCCTATTGCAAGTTATGTGGGGGAAGGTGTTTGAATATGAATGAGCTAATTCTGCTAAGTTTACCTCCGGTACGAGGTAAGGACTCATTAATTAAAAAGAACTGAATGGGGTGAGAGTTAAATAGATTTAGATTGATTGAAGGCTATTGCCTTCCCCGGGTAACAAGTGCATGCATGTGAGCAGCCACATGCTCGGTGGAGACGTGGTCCAGGACTATCGATAACCATCCATAATGGTCATAGGCTAGGAAAAGCTAGGCGGTAACCGTCTGAGAAGCGGTAGGCTAAGAATGAGTTAAGCAGCTGCGCTATGTCAGAGCGCAGGCTATGAGACCCACTCGAGTCGCTCACCCAAACGTTCACTGGAACAGATGCAGTTTGAATTAAATTATGGAATTATGATTTTGAAAGTGATGATCAAGGAAGATTGTGATAATGGGCTGTGTCCTTAGAAGACGTATCGTTGTCCCCTTCCCTCAAATGTTTTCAAAATGGATTTGTGTGCGTGTTTGACTATTAGGGGTGCTTGTTACTGAGTCTATCTCACTCTTATAAAATGTTTTGTTTTCAGGTGATGTAGCTATGCTTGGGGCTGGGGACTCGAAAGTAGGGCGAGATTCGAATGCAAAATATGAATGAAATGAATGATAGAAGTTGTAATAGACAATAGTTGATTTAATTTGTGATGTTAAAGTTTTGAACACTGTAAGGTTGACTTTTTTACGAAGACTTGGTATTAATTATTAGACTTGATATCCAGCCTGGTGTTTCCAAGAAGGAAACACGGCAGTAACATCCCGTTTAGGTTTCCGCTATATTTTCATTAATAATGGTGTTTAATAATGAATTAGAGATCTGGGGGTGTTACAAGCAGGGTTTATATTAGGGGTGGACCTAAGTAAATTATAATCTATGGAAAAACGGGGAAGATTCACTGATGGGTATCTTCTACTGTCTAACTGATGGAAAAATCAATTAATGTGTTGATGATAAATATTAACTTGCATGGTCGAAATAGAGTATGCTAAGTGTTTTTCATAAATTTGACATCTTTGATGATTATTTGTTTGCTTTTAGTTAAATTGTTTAGTTTTACATTTTTAATTCTTAAATTTATAGACTTTAATATCAATTTCATCTACCCCCCCCAAAGAGTAGTATTTAGTGTTTCTTATTAATTTTATATCAGTTATATTTAGATTTTTAGTGTTAAATAATTTTCAGATTTTTTTTTTAATTCTATTTTGCCATTAGTTATCGGTTTGTTAGAATTAGGCTAAAAATAGTTCCTTTTATATTCTTTTAATTTTATTCCAGTTTTGGGTTTACATAGTATCATAAGCTAATGCTATTTAATTTCAAAATTTTTGGAAATTATTTCATAATTTTTCAAAATTATTTCGTGAATTGAATACATGCAGATTTTCAGTTTAATAAATCTAAAAATTACATTTTTACTTTTTACTTTCAATTCTTAAGGTTTTGTTGAGTCTTGAAAATTATATTTTATAATCTGGGTAATTTTATTATTTATTTTCGTGTTTAGTTTAGTCCAGTGTATTATTTTTCTAATTTTAGATTTTATTTTTTGTTTTAATTTTCTGCAATTATTTTCTACTTTATTTTTCTGAAATTAATTACATATGATTTTGGGAATGTAAACCCATGAATTTACAAAATGTTCATTGATATTATTTTCTGTGATTCTTGATATTAATTTTTTGTTTGTTATTTTCTGCTTGAATTTTCAGTATATTATTGTGTGATTATCTCTGTTTTTATTTTTCCAGAATATTTAGGTTCGGTATTTACTGTTTTTATTCCCAGAATCAAGCTTAGAATATTTAGTGGTGTTAATAAGTAATTTTTCAGATTTTTACTTGCTTAATTTGATTTTTTTTAGTAATTTAAAGTAAGAGTAAAATATATTAGACTAGTAAATTTAATTAGATTTAAACAAGCTTACTATCATAATCTTTCCTTGTGAGATTGATTCCTACTTTCCTATGCTATAAATCTTATTTATAAGTCAAAGTAGTATTTTAATTTGTACCTATACGACAAGCTTTGTAAATTCAAAGAAAATAAAATCGTTAGTTTTATTCTATTTAATTTTACTACTTTTATTATTTAGTTTTAACTCTAGTATTTTATTTTTATAGGTTGTCTTGATTTATGAGAAAAAGGAGCATACGTTTGAGGTATGTGAAAGTGAAGTAAGTGATTCTAATTCTTTAAGCACCGAATTGGTAAGTTATGAAGTTATTAAAGTTGAGATGACTACTTTACGTGAACTTGCTACACCTAAGTTTCATGGATTGCCTGGTGAGGATCCATGTCGTCATATTAATGAGTTCATTATTACATGTTTGACCATGCAACCTGAGGGTATTACCCAGGATCAAATTAGATTGAGAGTCTTTCCTTTTTTTACTCCAGGATAACGCCAGAGACCGGTTATATTACTTGCCCCCTGCAACATTCACTATATAGACTCAAGTTCATAAAGCATTTTTAGAGAAATTTTTTTCTGCATCTACAATTAGATCCATTAGAAAAAAAAAACATTTGGAATTAAACAAATGAATGGGGAAACTTTCCATGAGTATTAGGAACATTTTAATAAATTATGTGCTAGTTGTCCCCACGTCAAATTTCTGAATAATTATTGATTCAATATTTCTATGAAGGTTTATTACCTATATATAGAAATATGGTGGATACTGCTAGCAGGAGGGCTTTGGTTAATGAGATTCCAGCTCATGCTAGCGAACTGTTTAATATTATGGCGCAAAACACTCAACAATTAGAACTAGGGAACTGCAGTTTAGGAGGGTTAATAAACTTAGTTCAGGTCCATCTGTAGAGACCTAGTCGTCTCAGATCACTGCTATGCTGAACATCACTAGAGGAGTTCAGAAAGTAGTGATGTGTGGTATTTGCTATTTAGAGGGACATGCTACTGATGCGTGCGCTACATTTCAAGGGGGTGATGTGAATGCTATGTTTTCTAACCAAGGCCAAAGAAAGTATGACCCATACTCTAATATTTATAATGAAGGATGGAGAGACCACCCTAACCTTAAGGATGGACCTAGGAACAACCCCTCAGTTTTTGAGCACCCATCACATCAACCATCTGCTCAAAATAGAATAAATTTTCTTTTAGAACAAGTCATAAAAAAGATGGATGACCAGAAAAAGGAGACCGACACTAGGTTTCAGAACATAGAGATGACTCTTAAATAAGTCCAGGAGAGACAGACTGCTACTGATACCATAGTTAGCAACCTTTCGGCCCAAATATAGCATAGGTTGCCATCTCAACCATTCCAGAACTCGAAAGAAAATGTGAGTACCATGACACTTAGAAGTAGGAAAGAGTTGAAGGAACCTAGATAGAATAGAGAGGTAGAGTATGAAATAAAGGTCAACAAACCTGAACTTAACCAAGATCAAGATATCACCTCTAATGTTAAGGAAGCAGGTGAGGAGAAGAAGTAACCTTATAAGCCATTACCACCTTTTGCTAGTAGACTGAGAGGAAAAACCTCAAAGGTAGATGAGGCAAACCAAGAAATCCTAGAAACATTTAGGAAGGTAGAAATCAACATTCCTCTCTTAGATGCCATAAAGCAGGTGTCTCATTATGCCAAGTTCCTTAAAGAGCTTTGTACTGTAAAACATAAACTGAAAGGGAATGAAAGGATAAGTGTGGGGGAAAACATGTCTCCTGTTTTCCAAAAGAAACTTCCCCTTAAATGTAAGGACCCATGTGTATTTTCTATTCCTTGCTCTATTCCTTGCAAAATTAAAAACCTCTCCTTTGATAAAGCTATGCTTGATTTAGGAGCTTCCATTAATATGATGCCTTGGTCCATTTATGACAAACTATACTTAGGAGAGTTAAAGAAAACTGATTTGATCATTCAGTTAGCTGATAGGAGTAATGCATACCCGGATGGAGTTTTAGAAGTTGTCTTACTCCAAGTCAATGAGCTTGTTTTTCCTGCTAATTTTTATGTATTGGACATGGGTCATGCATACCATGATGTTCTCATATTTCTTGGTAGACCATTTCTTAAAACATCTAGGATAAAAATAGATGTGCATTCTAGAACACTGACTATGGAATTTAATTGTGAAATTATTAAGTTCAATATTTTTGATGCTATGAGATTTCCTGCTGATGTGAACTATCTGTCTACACTTGATGTGATTGATGAATTATCCCAAGATGTTTATGAATTGTCTCATGAGGATAAATTGTTAACTGTACTTACTCAAGGTTTGGACCAATTTGTGTTTCAAAATGTGCCTTACTATATTAATAATGAGTTAGTAGGCAGCATAGAGTCTTTGTTGCGATCGCATGTAGTTGATAGACCTAGGAAGTTAGAATTGCCTAAAAGTCACACAAAGATGCTACCCTCTCATATTTCACCCCCTAAGCTAGAACTAAAGCCATTATCTGAAAATCTTAAGTATGCTTATTTAGGGGATGATGAGACCTTACCTGTGTAATCTCTAATGCACTTACATTTAAACAAGAGGTTAAACTTATTAGGGTGCTTAAATAACATAGTGAAGAGTCAGGGTAGACTTTAGCAGACCTTAAAGGACTTAGACCCACATTATGCTCACATAAAATCACATTAGAATCAGATGTTAAGCCTAAGAGAGGCCCTCAGCGAAGACTAAATCTACCTATGATGGAGGTAGTTCAAAAAGAAATTCTTAAATGGTTAGATGCTGGAGTGATATACCCTATCGCTGATTTTGAGTGGATTAGTCATATCCATGTGGTTCCTAAAAAGGGGGGAACAATAGTAGTGCAGAACAAGAAGGGCGAGTTAATACCTACTAGAGTCCAGAGTGGTTGGAGAGTGTGCAATAGCTATAGAAAGCTTAACAAGGCCACAAAGAAGGACCATTTTTTATTGCTCTTTATGGACCAGATGTTAGAGAGATTAGCTAGGAGGTCACATTATTGCTTTCTAGATGGCTATTCAAGGTATATTCAGGTCCCTATAGCTCCTGAGGATCATAAAAAGACTGCTTTTACCTATCCTTTTGGCACCTATGCTTTTAGAAGGATGCCTTTTGGTTCATGTAATGCTCCTGCAACATTTCAAAGGTGTATGATGAGTATTTTTTCTGTTTTATCACCACAATTATAGAAGTTTTCATGGATGATTTTACTGTACATGGTGATTCATTTGATGAGTGCTTCCATCATCTTAAGTTAGTACTTAAGCTTTGCATTAAGACTAATTCGGTGCTCAACTTTGAAAAATGTCATTTCATGGTGGATCATGGGGTAGTACTAGGTCATGTAGTGTCATCTAAGGGATTAGAGGTTGATAAGGCTAAAGTAGACATCATTCAATCTTTGCCCTATCCCAAGTGTGTCAAGGAGGTGAGGTCATTTTTAGATCATGTTGGATTTTATAGGAGATTTATCAAGGATTTTTCTAAGATTGCCTCCCCGTTATGTGCTTTGCTTGCAAAAGACGCTTTATTTGATTTTAATGAGGACTATAGGAGAGCTTTTGACCAATTAGAGTTCAAATTGACCACGACTCCTATGGTACAACCCCCTAACTGAGCCCTGCCTTTTAAACTGATGTGTGATGCTAGTGATAAGGTAGTAGGGGCAGTCTTAGGTCAAAGAGTAGGGAAGGTACCTCATATAATTCATTATGCTTCTAGAACTTTAGATCCAACACAGTGTAACTACACTGCTACAGAAAGGAAATGTATGTTGTTGTTTTTGCTCTATAAAAGTTTCGTCCTTATCTATTGGGTGTTAAAGTTACTATTTACATTGATAATTCTGCTATTAAACATCTATTGAGTAAGAATACTCAAAACCAAGATTGATTAGATGGGTCTTACAGCTGCAAGAATTTCAATTGGAAATTAGAGACAAGCCAGGAGCTGAAAATTTAGTCGCTAACCATCTAAGGAGGCTAGATAATGGGGAGAGTGGCAATCCATTAAGCGATTATTTCTCTGATGAGACTTCATATGCTATCACTGATAAGCTGCTTTGGTATGCGGATATAGTTACTTATATAGTAACCAAAACATTTCTTAAAGATTTGTCTAGAGCTTAAAAGGAGAAGATAAGAGCTCAATCTAAATATTATATTTGGGATGAGCCATATTTATGAAAATTTTATGGAGATCAGATTATAAGGCTTTGTGTAGATGACAGTGAATTTCATTCAGTTTTAACTTTCTATCACTCTTCTAAAAGTGGGGGACATTTTGGACCCAAAAGAACGGGACAAAAAGTTCTTGAATGTGGATTTTACTAGCCTACCATTTTTAGGGATGCCTATGAGTTTTGCAAGAGATGTGAAGCATGCCAGAAGATCGATAATTTATCTAGAAGGAATCAAATGCCTCTGCATAATGTGTATGTTTGTGAGATTTTTGATGTATGGGGTGTTGATTTTATGGGACCTTTCTCTCATCTTTTGGTTTTACTTACATTCTTATACTTGTTGACTATGTATCTAAGTGGATTGAAGCTATGGCTACTAAAGCTAATGAAGCTAAAACTATGGTGAAACATGTCAAATCTCTTATTCTGCATAGATGTGGAGTTCCTAAAGCAATCATTAGTGATAGGGGAACACATTTTTATCATAGAACCTTAGGTGCGTTGTTAGCCAAATATCATGTAACTCATACGGTGTTTATTGGTTACCATCCCCAAACAAATGGTCAGGTTGAAATCTCTGATAAAGAGATCAAGAGCATATTAGAAAAGGTTATTAGACAAGATAAGAAAGGCTAGAGTCTTAGGTTAGATGAAGCTCTCTGAGCCTATAGAACTGCATATAAGACGCCTATAGGTATGTCACCTTATAGGTTAGTTTATAGGAAAGCATGTCACCTTCCTGCAGAGTTGGAACATAAATCATATTGGGCTGTAAAGTAGTGTAATTTAGATTATGACCTAGCAGGAAAGGAACATAAGTTGCAACTGTAGTAATTGCAAGAGATTCGTTTAGAAGCCTATGACAATTCAATGATCTATAAAGGTAAAGCCAAGGCTTTTCATGATGCTAAGCTTAGTAGAAAAGAATTTTAGGTGGGTGAAAAAGTCTTATAATTCAATTTAAAATTGAGACTCTTTCCTGGTAAGTTGAACTCTAGACGGCTAAGACCTTTTATGGTAGTAAAAAATTATCCACATAGTGCTATTGATATCAAATCATTTGCTACTAACAAGATTTTCAAGGTGAATGGTCACAGGCTAAAGCACTTTTATGAAGAAGATCAGGTATGCATAGTGGAGGAGCTCCAACAAGAAGATCCATGAGCTCAATTGTGCCAAGCCAACAATAGTAAACAAAGGTACTGGTTGGGAGGCAACTCAACATTTTCAGGGAGGTTTACATTTAATTCTGTCTTATCTTCATTATTTTCATTATTTTCATTATTTTGCATGCATTAGGACAATGCATGAATTAAGTGTGGGGAGGGTGCATCCTGCATTTAATTCTTGCAGTTTTCATTATTTTTTTAAAAAAACAAACAAAAACTTTTATGATTTTCTTATGAGTAATGAATGAATATGAGTTTATGCTAGGCTTTCATGCTTAAAACTTTCTATTTTACTATCTTTTAGTTATTCTTCTGTGACTGAGGATTTTTGAACATGTTAACCGCCATTCAGAGTAGTTTGAGTTGATCCTCATATATCTATTTAATGAGTAACTGCCATTATTATCCATCTTATTTGATAATGTTATATAGTCGCTTCAGAGGCAATAAAAGAACCTAATCTATTTCCTAAACTATTGAATTAGTAGTATAACTCATTAAAATTGTAACTGTTTTTGCCTTGTAAGGGAAAAAATGATGAATGAAAAAAAAAAAAACAGAGAAGAAGAAAAAGAGAAAAGAAAAAAATGTCGGTTCGCCAACATAGGTCGGTTCAGGTGATACAGCACTTGTTCCCCTTAAGTGGCTTGTGCATGGAAATGACCTGTGCTGGAAAAGTTAACCCCATTAAGGGTTGTCTACAACTCGAAATATGCCAACAGTAGAAAAAAGAACTATTAGATCACCAACATGGGTAGAAGTTGGTGGCTCGGTATCTTCTCCCCTTAAGTTTAGGTCTCAAATTGAGTCCTACATATGGAGTAACCCATATTGGGAGAGTCATGCCTCTTTTTGGGCCGATCAATAACTTGAACCACATTAACAGTCAATAAATAAATAAATTAACAATTAGAATAAACTATTAACTCCAGCACTTCTATTTGGATAAGTGTGAGATAGAGAGTGTTGAATTTCAAAGACCCTATATGGGCCTCGAATATGTGCCTAAATGGAGTTTCAGAGAAAATGCAAGGCAAGCTTATAATCAATTTCATTGAGCTATTCCTTCTAGTTTAGTTGTCTCTCTAACCATACCGTACCTTCAATTTTTCTATCTTAAGCTTTTTAGACCTCTTGATTGATGTATATAAGGTTAAAAGAGATGGATGACTATTGCTCTTGTTACTTTATTAAAAGAATATTGTGAGCCGATGAAGAAACTCTTTGATGATAGGTGGATGTTTAGTAGTCATTCACTTGTTAGAAGGAAAATTAATTACTTTTGAATAAAATTGTTTTAAAGCAAGCCAATGGCTAGTGTAAATTTCATATTTATGTATAGCTTTATAAGAAAGAGGGTATTTTTTAGGTCGAGAATTAGATTTCTTTGCATGAGGACGTCCAAAGTTTAAGTGTGAGGGAATTTGTTAAGTCATAATTTATGCATATTTTTAATAATTATTTTGATTATATTTTTATATTGTGTTGTCTAATTTACTTTATTATATATTTAGATTAAGCATTAATAAAGTAAAGAGGAGAAGAGAAGCCGTCGAAGTTCGGGTTTTATTTACCGAGAGAATCTGCACGCAGATTTATCAAGTCGGGCAAAAAATAATGATTTATTGAAAGATACTATTTTCATAATAATTTATTTTGGGCTAGGGTTGCCAAATTTACTACTCCTAGTTAAAGAGGAAGTGGGAGACTTGGAGGAGAAGGAATCCTACAAGAACAAGAAACCCTAGCAAAAATTATGCGATATATTTAGCCTCATGGCCAAAAAAAAAGGAGAGACACATTTTTTACGCCCAGCCTCCTCTTCATCTTGATTAATATACACACCTAACCCTCTTTTTGCATCCATCTCACATAATCCACACCTCCTCCTCTTCTCCACAATCCATAAATATTCATCATCTTTAACCCATCTATTTTCCATCTTCCACACCCAAGCATCCTCACCATCTTGATTATCTTCATGTATTATCATGCCTAATCAACGACATTTAGTATTATCATCATTCTTCATAACCATTCAATATCCATCATTAACACAATTCATCATCATCATAGTCTACCACCAATCAACAATCAAGCATCAATTTCATCATCCTAATATTGTTTTTTTGTTGTTGTTGTTGTTTTTATTTTACTAAGTTTAGTTTATTATTAAAGATGAATTCTTTGGATGATTTATATAATTTAATTTTGAATATGTGTGAGTAATTTTTATGTACTTAGTATGATCTACTTGAAACCATGCTAAATTAATTAGTTTGAAACAGGTTTTGTACTTTATTGTCTAATTGATTTCATCTTATGATTCTATAATGGTTTGTCTTTATTGTTTACGATATTCATGTTAGAGTAATTAGAATGCATGATAACTCGTTTAATATGAATTCATGTGGTAGTTTAAAGGCTTTATTACATAAAAGTTATAGTCTTTTGAACATAAATATCACCCTAATTGATTATGGATAATTCAAACCTATCTCTTTTAATTAGAAAATTATTATAGATCTTTGTTAAATCAGTTTACTGGTAAATTTGTTACAAGGTGTTAGATAATATTTTTCTAATACTTAATGCTTTAGTTTGATTGAATTCTTCCATTAGTGCTAGAGTTATCAAAACTAGTAGGGTTTATATTAGGGCTGGACCTAAGTAAATTATAATATATGAAAAAAAGGAGAAGATCTTCTGGTGGGTGTCTTCTACAGTCTAACTCATAGAAAAATCAATTAATATGTTGATGATAAATATTAATTTGCATGATGGAAATAGATTATGCTAAGTATTTTTCATAAATTTGGTATTTTTGATAATTATTTGTCTGCGTTTAGTTAATTTGTTTAGTTTGCCATTTTTAATTCTTAAATTTCTAGACTTTAATATCAATTTCGTCTACCCCTCCCCCCAAAGAGTAGTATTTTGGGTGTTTCTTATTAATTTTATATTAGTTATATTTAGATTTTTAGTGCTAAATAACCTTCAGATTTATTTTCTATTCTATTTTGCCATTAGTAACTGGTTTGTGAGAAATTAGGTTAAAAATAGTTCCTTTTGTGTTTTTTCGTGTTTTATTCCAGTTTTAGCTTTATATAGTATCATAATCTCATACTATTTAATTTTGAAATTTTTGGAAATTAATTGATAATTTTTCAGAATTATTTTGTGAATTAAATATGTGCAGGTTTTTAGTTTAATAAATTTGGAAATTACGTTTTTAATTTTTATTTTCGGTTTTCAGGGTTTTGTTGAGTCTAGAAAATTATATTTTACAATCTAGGTAATTTTATTATTTATTTTCGTCTTTAGTTTAGTGCTGTTTATTGTTTTTCTAATTTCAAATTTTATTTTCTGTGTTAATTTTCTGCAGTTATTTTCTGTTTTGTTGTTCTGAAATTAATTACATAAAATTCTAGGAGTGTAAATTTATGAATTTGCAGAATGTTAATTGATATTATTTTCTGTGTTCTTGATATTAAATTTCTATTTGTTATTTTCTCTTTTAATTTTCAGCTTAATATTGTGTGATTATCTCTATTTTTATTTTTCTAGAATATTTAGGTTAGGTATTTACTGTTTTTGTTTTCAGAATTCAGCTTAGAATATTTAGTGGTATTAGTAAGTAAATTTCCAGATTTTTACTTGTTTAATTTGATTTGTTTTAGTAATTTAAAGTAAGAGTAGAATATATTAGAGTAGTAAATTTAATTAGATTTAAACTAGCCTCGTATCATAATCTTTACTCGTGCGATCGACCCTTACTTTCCTATGCTATAAATCTTATTTATAAGTCAAAGTTGTAGTTTAATTTGTAACTCTATGACAAGATGTATAATGCATTACGAGACAAGTAACGTCACTGAAGCCACAAATTTTTGAGGGTGGGTGTGATACGAGAAATGGAAGGATTGCTATAGTGGGAAGGTTGATGGGGTTAAATATGACACGTACATTTGCAATCAATGAAAGTTAAGTGGTTGGACTTCGAATTCTTATATATAAACCTATTGTATAGTTGCCCAAATACAAGCAAATGTAATATAAATGTAAAATGAGGGGAACCGACGATATGGGATACTACTACTCAGGTACTCACAACATATAACAATTTCTTCAAACATGTCCTTTAATTGCTAACTACACCTCTAAGATTAGTGCAGACAAGCTTAATAGAGTTTAACATATATGGTTCCTTGTGCATTACATTGAACATAAGTCAAACAAGTGTTAGCTTCACTAAAGTGAAATCCAGATGCTACTAACTACCTCCATGTTCCTTGCCTTATCATTGAGTGAGGCTAAGATCTATTGTTCGTAATTGAAACTTGGCTTAGTATAGGTGGTTCTCTTGCAACTAGAATTGCGTGTCATCCACTAGCTTTGGGCATGTCATGTAACAAATAAAAAATTTACAATGATATCTTCACAAGCTAGCATAAAAAAATGAGAACTACTCAAACAGGCATTGAAAAACATTGCCCTACCCCTACCTCTGCCTATGCCTATGCCTATGCCTATGCCTCCCCCATATGCTTATATGTCTTGCTCTTCTTATCCCCTTTATACTTTGTAGGCCTGTTGAATTTAGGAGTACTTACCCACAAGAGGGGGGTGAATTGTGGTGTTCGA
>NCQT01145357.1:6453-17410 GCA_002740465.1 Stenocereus thurberi | reverse complement strand
ATGAGGTTTATCAACTCCCCATACTTGACTCTTGCTTGCCCTCAAGCAAGTTCTGCTCAAAACAGATAAATAGGGAAGATCGACACCTCAGATGCCTTTCTCAGGTTATGGCAAGAAAAATTTACCAACCAAACAAAGTCACACAATTAAGAAGTGGCCAAGACGAGGCGATAGAGGCATGAAAGATATGAAACCACCAAGAGATCAACTCGTCTAGATGCACATACCGAGGCTAAACAAGACACCCAAAGCAAACAAGGAGGTAGCTAGCTAGTGGCAGGCAAAAGTGGCTGGGGAGAACCTCACTTTGGGAAAAATAGTGCTCTCCTCTTTAAGTGTTTAAATACTTGTAGCAAAGATGCACACACAATCGATCAAGAGGGCTTCAAAAGGTTGTAATGGGATCTATTGGTAAGGGTAAGAAGGGGCAAAACTTTGGAGCAAAAGGAGCTAGATAGCCTCAAGGCTAGAGAGCTAGAACACTCTCCATGATAGGTCATGAGAAAGCAACCTTACTTCACACCCAAGTTAAAAATTCTACATCGAACCCTTCATTTCGGAACACTAAGGAAGGACGTGAATGGTTTCCAATGGATAGGGACATTGTGCCAAGCATTTTCCTATACAAAGAAACTCCCTTTTTTTCTTTCATCTTTTTTTCTTTTTTGTTTTTCTCATATAGGCTCGCTCACTTTTTATTGTTATTAAGAATGATTCGGCACTCCTTCCCTTTGTAACTAAGATTTCCTACAACAAACCAACCAATTTCTAGAAGAAACCCCCAACATCATGGGAAGTGTTGCTCCACTAACCTCAACATTATGCCAACCGTCGTTGCTGCGACAGGCTGTTGCTTGGGCCAACTAGGGGATAGGCAGGCTATCGCTGTGGCGACAGTCGTCACCAGCCCAGCTGAAGGATACAGCTATTCTTCAAAGAGTTGGCGATGGCCAGCCATCACCACCGCAACAGGCTATCGCCTGAGCCAGATAGGCGACAGGTATGGTGTTGCAGGGGCGACAGCCGTCGCATTAAGCCAGCGCATTAGCCTATGAATAGCTATTTTCTAATTTTCGGTGGGGTGCCTAATTTCCTCTTGTCTAAGGCTATCTAAACACTGTTTTAGGGTTATTTAAGGCTTAAGCATGTTTAGGGATTTTGGATTTTGATTGAATTAAAGCTTGTTGAAGATTATCAAGCTATAATCAATCCTTTGATTCGAGCTTGTTTCTCTCCTCTTTCTCTCTCTCCTTTTATTATTATTTACTTATCTTGTTAATTATAGTGAATGGTGGTATTTGGATTTTAGATTGCATCATGATTAGTGAGTAGTTCTCTCTTGCTTGGGTCGGGGATTAGGAGTTAGATTGGCTTAATAACTGAGGGAGGCTTTGTTTAGCTCTAATCTTTCAATGATCATTGGGTTTTATCCCTTGCCCACCATGTGTTAGATGAAATACCCAAAAGGTCATTTCACCTAACACTAGGGGTGATTGTCTTCAACGAAAGGTGGGTAATCTCCCTTTGTGGAAGGGCAATAAGAGAACGAGCCTTGGGTATGAAAATAACCAGAGGATTTGTTTGGTGGTAGTTGGTATTTCCTTTGACCTTAACCTCCAAGTAGCCATGAAAATAGGTGGACTTGGGGATTAAGGTCGCCCTTACTCTCCTAGGAGAGGTTTGGTTAGTCTTAAAATGAGCTAATCACCCCCTCTTAATCATTTAGAGGTTACGCTAAATCAAGGACTCCTACCCATAGCCAATAATAACCGACTAGCGACTAATCCCCGATCCAAGTCCCTTTCCCCTTGAAGTTAAATCATCATCTTAGCTAATTTTCACTGCTCTGTTCATTGAAGTCTTGCTTTCTTCCTTCTAGATTTGACTTATACTTTTAGTTTAGTAGCCTAAAGACTTTGCTCTTACTGGACGACGCCCTAAGGGCTCGAGACAAACCTTGCACTTAGGGTTATAAATTTTTAAAACTTAAAAACAACTGAACACTTCTTGGTAATGCATCTCCTCCCTGATTGAGTTTCCCACATTTATGCTTGATTATGAAGAATTAGAGGTATTCCACCCATTTAGCATGCCTTGAGTTTAACTTATGTTGCCCTTGAATGTACTTCAAGGCCTCACGATCAGAATGCAAGATAAACTCACTAGCGATCAACTAATGGCTCCAATGCTCCAAACTCCTTAGAATTGCATAAAAGTCCCTATCATAAGTTTACTTCCTCCTAGAATTACATAACTTCTCACTGAAGAAGGCTAAAGGCCACCCTTCTTGAATAGGAACTCCTCCAATACCAACACCAAAAGCATCACATTCAATCTTAAAAATCTTATTAAAACAAGGCAATGCTAGTACTGCTGCTTCAATAAGCTAATCATATTAGCTAATCATATTACAAAGCCAATGGCTAATTACATTAGCTAAACCAATGGCTAAGATGCAAAAACAAAAAAGTAGATGCTAATCATATTAGCTAAAGGAGATACAAGCATATTTGAAACTAAACCATAGAGCTAATGGCACTTATTCTTGTCATTTAAATAATTAAATGAGATGTCACCCAGCTTAACGTCCCTTAAGTACGCTGAAATGCAACTTGCAGCTTGATTAGATAAGTTAATCATCATCCTGGACAGTAACTACTGCAGTTGGACATTGGTGTGTTTTCTTCATACTTCAGCTGGATAAAAGAAAGCCATGAAGGAGCTAACTACCATATTTTAGGAGCTCGTTCAAAATATTTTAGCTCACTTTTAAGGCCTAAAAGCACTTGATAGAAGCATGCCAACTAGCTTATAAATTTCCCTTCAAAAACTAAGATGTGTTGGAATACAGCCCAGAATGTAGTATTTGGAGTTTGAACTTGTTGGTTGACCTCCTACGCTCCAAAAATTCTTAAAATTATTTTATTGGATCATGGAAAGTTAATTTAAGTCATGGTCATTGTTGATCATGGTCATAAAATTTGGCCAGAAACGGGCTAAACTGGGATCGAAATGGAATGAATGCTGTGGATGATCCCTAATAACGGCCATGACGCACTTGATCTCTTCTGGGCTTGGACACCCCTCGATTATCTCCCTAGGCTCAATGGAGTCACTAGTGACTAGGTCTCCATCAAGTGTGTATAAACTCTAATTTTAGAGCATTCTACATTTTAACTATATTTGAGGAGACTACAACTTTAATCCTTGGCATTTCCATTAGGTCCAAGTGGTGGTATCCCCATTGGTGGAGTACAATCATATAAGCTTCCTAGATGATAGGAATGA
Source organism: Stenocereus thurberi (assembly GCA_002740465.1). Lineage (NCBI taxonomy): Eukaryota > Viridiplantae > Streptophyta > Magnoliopsida > Caryophyllales > Cactaceae > Stenocereus > Stenocereus thurberi. The sequence continues at coordinate 14,122 of NCQT01145357.1, read as the reverse complement.
AATCTTAAAATTTATAGCTAATGACATTTGTCATTAGCTTTGCATTTTTAATTTATTTCCTAAGATGTTTTGTATTGCTCTAATAGGCCTAGATACCCACTAATATATCAGCTTATTTACCTTATTTTAGGATTTATAGATCTATTTTCTTCAATGCATACATAGATTTGAGTTGATGATGAAATGAAAGGGAGGATGCTAACTTCTCTCTACAGAATCTCTTTATCTTTATCTCTAAGTTAGGGTGATGATTTGGGGTCTTTTGTTTATAATTTATTTTAGTAGCTCTAACCCTTTAAGAGAGGCACTGAGTGAAAAGTGATTCTGTTATTTCAGGATCCCATTTATGGGCTTTAGTCTTATAATCACCTTGATCATTAGAGATTGAATCTAAGGAGGAGTATCCATTATTTTGAGTTCTCTTGAGTGATTGATGATCTTCAGAGTTGAGGATAGACCCTCGGCAAGTTGGTATCAGTGCTAAAGCTCTTCTTTTGGTTAGTTGTTGAATTAGGCCCTTCATCTTCATTCTACAACCAAACCCATTCCCAAGAATCCATACTTGGCTTTCACCAAAATTGCTGATTTACGTCCTTAATCAACCCTTACTAGCCCATTTAGAACTCCTATAAGTAGCCTAAATACAATTCTAATGCTAGTCCAACCTATAGTCCACTAAAAAAAGGAAAACCTTCACAAAGATTACAAAACTTGGGTGGCCTAAGCTGATGATAGATAGACCGTGGTGAAGCCTACAGTTCATAAGCTAGCTTATGGTGAATACCACAATCCATCACAGCCCCTTCTCTTCTAAGTGTCCCCTCCAAAGCCAACCACAATCGTTCTATAGACAATCCCATTACCTGTGGTCCCCTATACTAATTCTCATCCTTTGTTCCTTACACCAACATAGGAAATGAAGGAGAACCTCCCATTCTAGCAGCATTCTTCTTAAGCTATCCTATGATATAAAGAGAGATAATGCCATTGTTGAACTTCAAGAGAAAGTGAGAAGGCTCACAAGGGAACTTGAGCAAGTAAAAGGATCCATTCATATCGAGCGACAAAGACAACACCATGGGAGCTTGATGTTAACCGGATTAGCATTGCCTATTCACCCTCCCATGAAGATCATAATGATAGGGATAGAGAAGTTAAAAGGAGAAGTCATCCAAGGGATGAACTCAGAGACCTCAAGGTTGAGCCATAGGAGATCGATGGAAACCTCAATCTAGAAAGCTACCTGGATTGGGTTTAATCTATGGAGAGTAACTCGAGCCTTAAGGAGTATAATAATGAAAAGTTTTTCAAGTTGGCTATTCTCAAGATGAAAGGGTAATCCATCCTTATGGTATGAGAACCTCAAGAGGAATAAGGAAAGTGAAGCTAAGTCCAAGATTGAGGCATGAACCACGATCAGGAAGCACATGGATAACGGGTTTCTACCATCCCTCTAAATGTAAGATCTCTACCTCAAGATCATCTCTCTTGGCTAAGAGAACCTTAAGGTATAATAGTATATCATGGAGTATAAACAACTCCAAATGCTTCACTCAAGGAATAATAAGACTCACTTACGCCTGGGGAAAAGAGTGACTTTCTTTCTTACTCGCTTCGCTCAAGGAATGACGGAAGGAATGATGGAAGATACTCGCTTCGCTTAACGAACGATGAAAGAGAGACACTTGCTTTACTCAACGAACGATGCGACTTGCTTACACTCAGGATAGCATATGGGATTCTCCATACCCAGTTGATTTCTTGTTATATCTCTTTCAATTTTGAATAAAGAACTCCACCTCATTATTGCTCAATTCATCAAATTAGGGGTATATTCGTCAACATTACTATTAAAGTTACACAACTTAATGGTAGAAAACCTTTCCTAACCCCCTCTATAAATTGATCACACATCTTTACAAAGGGGTTTTCTTCTCACCCCAAGACTGAGACTACTCCAACCCTTATTAAAGCCCTAGATACATGTAACAGAATTGCTAGGGAACCCACCAAAAAGGTTAAAAAGGAAGAAATACTTCAAATGCCATGGCTATTGTCACTTCTAAGCTGATTTCCCCAAAAGAAAGACTCTCACTATTAGAGATGTAGTAAAGACCTAAGCCCTTTAGGAAAGAACTAGTGATGAGGAGTTTAAAATCGGGGATCATACTTTAGTTACCCTAAATGTTGGTGAGTTGTTAATTTGAAGAGCTCTTCACGTCGAAGATGCTCCTCTTGAACCTAGCTAAAGGGGTCAAATCTTCCATACTCAGTGCAGAATTAGAGGTAAGGCAAATGAGCTTAGCATTGATAGAGGAAGTTGCACTAATGTAGCTTTAATGACACAATAAGCTTCAATTACTAAGCATGGTACATCCAATCCCTTACCCTCCAATAGCTCAAGTAGGAGAGCTAGGTAGCCATTTCTAAACAAGCTCTAATTTCATTTTTGGTTGGTCCATATCATGTTGAAGTTCTATGTGATGTTCTCCTATGGATGTATGTCATTCAGTGCTTGGTGGACCTTCTCTGCATGATAATCATGTGATTCATAATGGGTATGCAAACACATATGCATTTACGCATAATGGTCGTTGTCCCACTTTGGCCCCATTGGCCTCACCTAAGCCTCATAGTACTAAACCAGGAAATGGAAGTGAGAAAATCCTCTACATGAATGAAACATGGGTAGAGAGAGTCATTAGTAAAAGCAAGCTTGTATTTGTTTTACTCATGGTAGAATCAAGTACAACTATAAAAGTGAAGCCATACACCCTCTAGATTAATCACTCTTAAGAGAGGTTGAGGGTGTATTCCCTAATGATTTACCCCCAGGGCTCCCTCCCTTGAGATGGATTAAGCACCCAATTGGTCTCCTATAGGTGCTCCTTTACCTAATAAGCCAACCTATAAGTGTAATCCTAGTGAATCAAAAGAGTTACAAAGATAAGTCCAAGAGTTGCTTAATCATGGTTATATTAGCGAAAGCTCGGGTTCTTGTTCAGTTCCTACCATTTTGGTACCGAATAAAGATGGTATCTGGCATATTTGTATTGAATTTAAAGTCATAAACAACATTACCATCAAGTATGTGTTAGCCATTCCTCATTTAAATGATATGCTTGATGAATTACATTGATATAAGTTCTTCTCAAAAATTGACCTCAGGAGTGCGTACCATCAAACTAGAATGAAAGAAGGTGATAAATGGAAAACTGCTTTTAAGACCAAGGACGGGCTATATAAGTGGCTTGTTGTGCCTTTTGGTTTACCTAATGCACGTAGCAACTTCATGAGACTAACTAATGAGGTTCTACGGCCTTTCATTGGGAAATTTTTGGTAGTGTACTTTGATGATATTTTGGTGATAATTCATATTTTATATGTAATTTTATCCTTTATTTTACCAACTTTTTAAGCCTTTGAAATATATTTTTATGAGTGAATAATGTGCACTGTATATGATTTTTAGGTGGTAATAAAATAAATGAATTTGCACATGAAATTGATCAAATCGAATTGGTTTTATCCAAGTGTAGATCCATAGAAGCCCAACAACAAATTTAAAAAAAAAGGAAAAATGAGTCTAGCCCTTGTTGGGCCTGTTCTCTTCATGCCCAACGGTCCACAGCCTTTAGCATCTCTCCACCTCCCTTCTCCTGCCTGGGCCTGAAGCCCGATCCTGTACCATCACCCAGCACCCCCATCTCCTACGATTAGGCTTGCTTGCACAACCCAGCGATCCTGTGCCTCCACCCCACTCCTTCTCTCTCTCAGTCTCACCTTATTTCTCTGTGTGGGCCTGTCTCCCATACGCAGTCGAGCCTGGTGCTGTATCTCTTTCTCTAGCTACGTTTCCATCTCCGTTTGGGCTCGTCCCAAGACCTATCAGCGCCAAATAGTTAGTCCCTTCTTCTCTCTCGCTTTCCTTTCTCTAGCCGATAGCCGTACTGTGCTTGTCTTCCCAGCATAGCTACCAGCGGCCCGATCCCAATTCGCTCTCCCAGCTTAAGCGCCTGGCTACCCGCAGCTCAATGCAGCAATCAGCGCTAGCAGCCAAGTTTTTGCTTTTGTGAGCAAGTTTATAATGACCTAGTCAAAGCTAATTAATCAATGTTAATTTTTAACTTAAGGTAGCCACTTTTCGTGCATCGTAACAGCCAAGAATTAATTAAGATTAATTTTTAGGTGCCAAAAGAGGGTGAATTTTCACTATAAAAAGGGGTTATGGGTTAGACCAATTCATCTATTCACTCATCCAAGTAGTCTTCCACTTTCTTATCTTCCATCTTTCAATTTTTAGAGTCTTTTGTAAGATAAAACTATGTGGTTTGAAGGATTTAGAAGAAAATAAGCTTTGTTAGGTATTTTTTTCTTCATTTTCTCATCTCATTTGTGAGTCAAATTTCAAAGGTTGTGCTTAATAATATCAATTGGCGTAACTAAGTACTAAAGTTTGGGCATAGGGAGTGAAATATACCAACTTCAATGGTGGCTTTACTAACTATGATCGGTTAAATTGCTCATACTTCGGATTGAGGTGGATCCTTGACAATAATATTATTACTAATTTCTTTTCGGGTTTTTTTTCTCTCCTATATTGCATAATTTTGAATTTATATTCTAACCTAGCCTATTGATGCATCTTAATACTATTTTTTTATTCATGTTGATCACAATAGTATTCATTTGCTATCTCAAATGAATATTAGACTTTGTAGGTTGATATGATGTTATGTAGTTAGGGTTAAAATCATAATTGTTAAAATTGGATAATTTATGCTAAACATTAGATGAGTTATGTCTAAAAAGAATGGCTCATGCTAAACTACTAGATAAAAAATATCGCTTGATAATTATATTTCATTTTTATAAGTTACGACCTAATGCTTCTAGCTTAGGTTGAACAAGAGACAAAGTGAATACCCATTTGAATTAGTAATTCAATATTTGAATCAATGGTGAAATTTAAAGTCCTAGATCATTCTCTAATCTGATTTCTCTCTACTTGACACATTTGCTTTTCTTTTGCCCCTTTAATTCATATTGATAATTAAACTCCTCAATTGACGTATTTTTTATGATTGAAAATGTTGAAATTTAACATCACTATTGTTCCTCGTGAGATGGACACTTGTATACTCGTTACTCTACAATTAGCCTTGTGTGCTTGCAAGTGAAAAGGATTTTTTTAAAATTAAATATAAAATCCACATCAAGTTTTTGACGCCATTGCCGAGGAATGAATAGTGATATTTGAATTTTTTTTCTTCCTTTTATTCTTTTTATTTGTTTATTTTTCCCCCTATCTCTTCCTAGTCTAACAATTTTATTTATTTTCTTTATTTCCAACACCCATCCCTTTTATTTTATTCAATCTCTTTTTATCTTTTTTCCTCTTTTCCCTTCTAATCTATCCAATTTTTTTGTTCTTCCTATTCCTTTCTAATCTAACTATTTTTCCTATCCCTCTTAATCTAATCTCATCAAATTTAGCATTTTTTTCTGGTACTTTATTTATTTTATCTAATTTAACCATCCCCCTCCCTTTTATTTAATTTATTCTCTTTTTATTCTCTTTTATTTTTCATTTTTCCCCTACCCTTTGATCTTTCTTCTTTTCTTTTGTTTTGTTTTGTTTTATTTTATTTTATTTTTGTTTTTATTTTATGTTTCTTTTCTCTTAATTCATTTGGCGGTTATTGTGATGGTGATCTCATAATACTCTTTTGCTTGTTTGTGAGTATATGCACGGTAGACATTCTTTATACTTAGATCTTAAAGAATATAATCTTGAAATTGAATGTTTTCTTAGAAAGATAAGTGCTGAGAAACGTGAATCTAAGATAAAGACGGCTGAAGAACGAATCCCACTATCTAAGCAACTTAAGGAGTCTTTTACTCCTGCCATTTATGACTCACCTACAAGATTCCGTATGCCCAATGTTTCGGGGCCATTCATTCCCTTTTCGAAATGCTCTTATCATTTATAGGCTAAAGTCTGAAAATCCTTTAAGGTATGTTGATGCATTTTTAGAAATTTATTCCACTGTGTTTTTGAATAATATCTCTACTGATGCTCTTCATCTACGACATTTCATTTTCTCATTAAAAGATAAAGGTAAAGCTTAGTTAGGGTTAAAATATACAAAGGCACCTCAAGTTTTGTGTAAAGAACAAAAAGGGCCCTCAGTTTTTAAAAATAACTGTAAGGTGCCTCAACTTATAAGATAACCAACAAAAAGGACCCGATTTACTATTCACATATTTTGCATAAACACCTTAGTCTTTTTATATTTGCAAATCTAACCACAATCTTTAAAAACTTACTTTTGAAAAATCTAAATTTGTGCCTGTGATATTCTTCACATTAGTACCACTCGAAGTCGTCTTTAATCTGGCATCAAAGCCGCGTGATCAAAAATAATTAAGATAATTAAGTGTAATTAGTAGTTAATTAAGCTTATTAAGTGTGTTTAATGCTTGAACCATCACCTACTTGTCCTGCTCCTAATTATTCCCATATTGTTCATTCACCAGGGGGAGCCACTTTAGTAGCACCTTAATTAAACTATATAACTGGTATAGTTTTAGAGTTAACAGCCAAATTAGTCAAAATTAAGACAGAAGTTAAGGAGATTAAGAAATAAATGTCGGTAATCCATCTTTCTCTGGTTAATGAAATTAGCACAGCGGAAAATCTACTTTAACTATTGGAGCTCTTTTCAGCACAGATATCATTTCTAAAATCCAAAAAACAAAAATTCATTTCTTTTGCATGATATAAAAATCCAAAAAAAAGTAGGAGAAAAATTAGCCGCAAAATCATCTGAAAAGGCTAAGAAAGAAGAAGAGGATGGAGTATAAATGATATAATCTGGACGAACTACAGGATATGCTTGAGAAAGAACAAAGCTCAGAAGAATTAAACAAAATAATGGGCGCAATAATTGATAAACAAGAGGTATTGTCTGATGATAATGAAGAGACAAATAATTTTCAGTTAGAAGAGGAAATACACTAACAAATGAACCTGATTAAACTAGAGGATCTTAATGTGGTACCTCTAGATGAAATTAGAAAGAAGCTGGATAAAAAATATGGTGAAATGGTATTTGACGATGAGATTAACGAGATTAGAGAAGAGCTTAACACATATGACATTGAGTCTGATTTAGTTAATAATGTAGTTCCTAAACTCGAAGAATATGGTTAACCTTTTAGAAGAAATATCCATTTTATGAGGCCTAGGTACATTTCAGCAGGATGTACAACTAACTTTTCTGTTGGGTTTATCGAAAGAAAAGCTATGAACTTTGAAGAAATTGACCTTACCCCAATTAGTCAAACTGGATATATCTTAAACATTGTGGAGCTCATAATATGGAAGAAATATTTGAGCACTGAAAAAGATGAATGAATAGTATCTTAATTTAAATACCACATGGACTGCAGAAAATTTCTTGAATTATATCAAGCATAATTTTTCTGGCATTGTAGCTGATAGTATTATTCATTAAATGAAGATGGTAAAGATGCATTAAGAATGATGAAAACATCGGCTGCAATGTTCAAAAATTTATACAAGGAAATTGAAACTATGTTTATTAGAGCTAAACTTGATTCTGAAGAAAAAACAAGAGAATGGTATAGAAGGATTAATAATATA